>VXBH01001164.1:1349-20798 GCA_013400035.1 Rynchops niger
TTTACAATGAGGGTGGTGAAAGACTTGAACAGGTTGCCCAGAGAAGTGGTAGATGACCCATCCCTAGAAACATTCAAGGTCAGGTTGGACAGGGCTCCAAACAACCTGGTCTAGTGGAAGATATCCCCGCTCATGACAGGGGAGGTTGGACTAGATGACCTTTAAAGGGTCCCTTCCAACCCAAACTGTTCTATGATTCTATATCCTCCTTTTCACCAGCTGTCACCCAGCACTTACCTTGCACATACTTCATCACCAGTTTGGTCCAATGCTGATGGAGCACGTAACTCTGCTGTCAATGTCTGTCACACTTTCTCTTGATAGATCATAGGACCCCTCGCACCACCAGAGCAATGTCCCATCTTAGCTCAAACTACTTCACATCACCAGCCAGATTTAGGGGATTGAAGACAAGCTTCCATGCCATACCAAGAAGGATGAGTTACAGTGCAGGTGGCTCACTGAAATATCTCCACAGCCAAAACCTTTAATTTCAGTCCTGATACAGGGACCAGATCTGATACACAACTCACGGTACTGGGGCAGCAGGTGAAGCACAATCACAACTAGGGCAAGCATTAACACCTGCCTAGCTCTAAGGCAGGAGGTCTGTTTTCACAATGAAAATGTGTCCAAAACCAGCATGATTGGGGCTGCCCTAGTAGGGAGGAAAAGCTGCAAGACATTGTGACCCTACACTGGCAGGGAAGTGCTAGCAGAGTTCTGGTTTGCCCAGCTAGAAAGTTTAGCACCAGAGTTTGAAAATTTCATACAGTTTCTTTGAAATCCAAAACCAACTGCTTATGCTATAGAAAAATATTTATTCAGTTATACAGCAAGAAGCATTTGTTACTACAATCCCTAGTTTTACCAATATCTCTCTCAAGTGTCTTCAGTTTACAACATGGAACTAAAACAAAGAATCACACTCAGATTTGTTCATTACATTATAAATTCTAAGCAGTTTAATGGTAATTTCTCTTGTAATAGTTTAACAAGTTTCAGCTTTCTGCATGTGATTTCTTCATATCATTTTTGTAATTAATCCATTTACTAAAACACTCCATTTTTTGCTTTTTATGCATAATGCAAAGGTGGGAGATTGAATTCAAATTTTCTGGGACTTCAGAAATGGTACAGCTTTTGTTTTTGTCACATCAAATACACATTTATTCTTTAGCTACTTAAATAAATACATCTTCACAAGCTACCAGCTCTTCTACATATCTCCTTGCATCTCTTTGATCACGCTCCTCCAACCATTCAGTAATCCATCAGTAATTATAACTTCTTAGCTTCTTTAGCCTAAAAGGGACCAATTTATCACAGACTGTCATGAATCCTGGTTTTAAATTATCAAGAGCCCAATTACGAACAGGAATGGAGATACCACTTTCCAATTAAAGTGACTGATTTCATGTAAAACCTTGTAACATTTCACTTTTTAATTAGGTACATCCTTATCAAATACAAAGAGGTTCACCCTCATTTTATTTTCTATCCAGAGAATTAAATACAGCAAACATTAATCATACACCAATATAGCGCCAGACCTAATAATGCTTTCGGCATACTTTGACAACTTCTAATCCATCAGTGTATGATGTCTTTTATTCCTGTTTCATCCAAACATTTACTTGAAAGTCAAGAATAGGCTAAAACTTTTTACATCCAAACATCCCCAGGTACATCTGAAAATATTAAGCCAGTTACAAGTTGAAAAGAAAAACAGGAGTAAACAAAAAAGGAAAAAAAAATGTAAATACAGAGTGTCAGCTGACACACCGTCAGGACTGTCCACACTGTTGTCCACATGAATTATTTATCCCCACTAGAATTAGAATAAGGATGTAGCAATCCAGACTTCTAATTCTTATTTAGTTCTTTTGTGCCAGGCTTAGAGATGGTATCACAATTGCCACAGAAAGACCCTATTGCTGACAAGCGACAGTCTCCTGTGACAGGGTACCTTCCTGATGTACAGTTCTTCTCACCTGGGCTAAAGCATTACTCACTGTGCAGAGC
Source organism: Rynchops niger (assembly GCA_013400035.1). Lineage (NCBI taxonomy): Eukaryota > Metazoa > Chordata > Aves > Charadriiformes > Laridae > Rynchops > Rynchops niger. The sequence goes on from VXBH01001164.1 coordinate 3,375, forward strand.
AGGAAGAGAGGGAGTGCACAACCTCCTCAGCAGCTTTCTCTTTTTAGGCCAGGCCCGGAAAAGATGGTGGCCAGGGACTTCTATACCACAAACTAAAGAGAAGAGTAGCAGCTGCTTTTGTGAAATCAAACAAAAGAGCCGGGAGACGGAATAGAGACAACTCACTAGAAGGGGAATCAAAAGCGCTGTTCATTAAGAGCTCATCTTGCAGAGCCCTCTCTACATGCAAACTCAGATATTTTAATTCTATTTTTTTAACATGTTTGAATGCCTTAGGAACATTCCTATCACACAAAGAAAGCCCCTGCTTCCAAATACTGCAATTATTTACCCAGTTTGGAAGTACTGACATAAGGGAAACAGACCAGGACTCTCATCAACCTCTGCTGAAATTCCTCCTACTAATCTGATGAAGAAAAGCAGGATTTCTCTGTCCATCATGGCTCAATACCCTGATTACATCTTTCAGGGATGCAGCTTGGAAGGGTACAACTGTTGCATGGTTAGGTCTGAAACAAATCAAGTAACTAATTCATTCAGCACATGCTACAGTCTTTGCAGCATTCCTGCATCCCCCTCACATGATATTCAGTCAATCACTGCCTGCTATTGTAGTCTTCACTCTACATTTTGCTGTTAAACAACTATTGCATTTCTGGGTTAAAAGAAGTCTTTAATTGGCAAGATATTAGGCACAATTCAGAAGCAGCAAAGAGGTTCCCTGTTGGTTCATGAACCAGCTGCATATAGCAGGTGCAAGCTTTTTTGTAATCACATATAAAAGTGTGCATGCTAAGACAAACACAAGGCTATTATAAAATAGAAAGGTTGACTAACTTTTGGAAAGAGGGATTTTTAGCCACAGCTACTGTTAAAAACAAGTACACAAAATTTGGAGAAAGCAGAATTTTAGAAAATTAAAAAGCTTAATATGGAACATGAATTAGATCTCCACGATTGGCAGGGCAATAAGGGTTCTCAGCCTTCTCATACTCTTGTTTCTGTGCTAGTTGTAGGAAAGAAAATTTTCAGAAAGAATTAAAACATAGATGAGGAAAGCTTACTTTTTAGGGAGAAGGATGATACTGGAATCTAAAATTTCAACACACATTATGCATGACTTCTCATCCTTCTGAAAGTGAGAAAACCAAAAGCTTCAGAAACTTTGGTACTTCACAGCATGCTGTGATTAAGTTTTATTTTCTTCATTTGATTTGTTTAATTACTTTGAGTTACACTAAGTTGACAGAAATCTCAAAACAGTAGTCAAAATGATGACTTTTCAGATAGGAATGTAACTCAAGCCTAGCACAAATCCACTAACTTGCTGTCAAGTTCCACCAAGAAAGGGACGGGCCATTATTATAATTATTACCACTGCACTAGTGTTACATAAAAATTAAAAAAATAGCGATCCTGTACCAGAGAGTTTACAGTCTGAAACTAGCTGCAGTAATACTAGCAGATAGCTTCTACATACATTACAATAGGAGGCTAATGTCACTATATGGTCATTGGCAGTAAAATCACAGGACGAGAAGGAAAAAAGCACCTCGAGGGTACTACAGTAGACCTTAGCATAACCACAGTTCATTCTCTAGCCCAAAATACCAAAGCCTGGAATAAGCCAGAGGGATCAAGTAAGAAAGCTGGACGAGAAGTGTGATGCAGTGTCAGGAAAAGACAGAGAAGTCAAAACTTGTATTTACTGCAGCTCGGCAAAAATCCACAGACAGAAAGCTACAGAACTGAAGCAATGAAGAGGCAGAGAAAATACTAGAGCTATTAGAAACGGAAGACATTTAAGAAGCTCCAGACAAAAAAAAAAAGTCTGCTGCACTTTTGGCTAGGAAGTCAGTGCAGAGAAAGCCACAGACCTATTGAGCAGAATAGAGCAATCCAGTTTGGCACAAGGTTAAATTAAAAACAAGTTTTTGGAAGAAGCAAAATATGCACGCTCCAAAATAAGAATATAAAATTAATAACCTAGAGAAGTTTAACATACAAAATGCATAGCCAAATAAAAATCTTATAAATTGATTTAATTACAGACTCATGCATCTTAGCTTTAAACCAATAAATGATAATATGAAAAAAGGCTCAGTTCTACAGACACTTTAACCATAGTGTGTATTACTAGAAGGAACTTATGCTAATACTTCAAGCATGGGAGCAGAAGACTGAAGGCAAGGTCCTCAAGTTAAGAACACAGTTATTAACTCCTAAATATTGCTGGTGGTGTAATGTTGGAATATATCTGATAAACCAATTAGATATCGCTGGAGAACACTTGATGTTAGTTCTAGCTTCACTGTGCAGTCACAGAGTATTTGTAAAGCATTACAAAAAGCTTATGACAATTGTTGCCTCCTGAAGTTTACTGAAAACAAGGCATTACTGAAGAAGTCATATTTGATTAGAAGCATGAAATGGATTCAAATCCATAGCATCTTATAATGCTATTCATGTTTTAACTACACATTAAGAATGCTGGTTTGCAAATTTTGGACAATCTTGATCAGTCTGGGGATCCTCACCTTCAGTGAGGCCAAGGCTACCAAGCAATTGCAAGATTGGGCATCAATCCCATGCAGTTAACTAAAATAGCTACAGGAACAAAAAGAAAATATAACTTGTGTGCTACTGCTGTGCAGTACCACACTAACTTTCAAACCCTTTAGCTTTTATTTCATAGATGTGCAGCACGGCTCCAGCCCGTGGGCATTTATGACTGATGCATCTGCATGAAGCTTCTCATGAATGTTGCAAGCTTCTGAACATCTTCTACAGTCACCGCATTATATAAAGAGGCACGGATTCCTCCCACAGATCTGAATTGAAGAAAGGAGGGGAGAAAAAAAAATAGAAAGATTTTGTAAAATCTAAAAAAAGACATTAAAACATTCACAGATATGCAAACCTACGCCTACTCCAAAGCAATAAGATTCACATTTTGTATGAATGAGAAGCAACATTTAATTCTCCAAGGTAAGCTTGCAATCTAGAGAAATTCAGTATTTATTAGTTATTTACAGCTCCAACACTGTAGCCCTGTGACATCAAAAGGTTATCTTTTTTAATCCACAAACACCACTGAACACGGGAAGGAACTCTTGCAACCAGGTTGACAAGCCAGGTAACGAAAGGCTTTATGACAGAATCTAATGACAGAATCTAACCTCAAGAGTCACGTTCTTTGGCATTTGCAGAGCCAGATTTATCAAACTGGAGAAGAAAATAGAGTTAAAGAGAAAGCTCTCTGAGCTCCACCACACCTAAACAGTAGTTGATCCACCAGCAGTCTCTGGTTACCATCTCTGGATTGCTATTCCCAAGCGATGCCAAAACAGTATGAGGAACGGCTTATGACTGAGAAGTGCTGGTAAGTCAAGGCACAATGCCTGTTGCTGTATCACTGTAGTAACAGTTTATTCTGCACAGGGAAGGGTTTCATCTGACTAATACTTACCGATGCCCTTTCAGAGATATCATGTTAAGTTCCACAGCTTTCTCAAGAAATTTCTTTTCCAGTGCTTCATCACCCTTGATACTGCCAATACGGAAAGGGACATTCATTCTGCTTCGGTTCTTTTTCTCCACTGGACACCTAGAAAAGTTGCAGAATGTAATGATTAACCCATTTTGTCTTAAACTTGCATTTTCAGCTATATACAAAGTTTCAGGAAGTGAATAATTGCATCTTTTTAGCACCAAAGTCATTCCTGCATAATTGAAAAAGAAAGAAAGCAACCTTCCTTTTTTACTCAAGTATAATAACAGAAACAGTGAGTGGAAGGCTTATTAACCCTTCCTGACAAACTCAAAATTGCCCCAGAGGAATGCAGAGGAGGCTCGTAAACAGACCTCATTAAAAAAACATAATAAAAACTACCACCCCATCCATGGCAGTCAGTTCCACTCTCCAGAGTAAGTGAGGTTAGTTACAGTGAACTTTAACTAAATTTCAAGCAGTTTCTTGTCTTTATCTTTGAAGACTGACACACTTATTTTTACTTAGCTCATCACAAGTGCTACCAGAATTGAGCTTGGCTCAGCTAAACAGAGCTAAAGGAAAAATAAGAACAACATAAAGAAATTTCCATGGACATTAGAGACTTCTGTTAGTGGGTTTTGTCCACCTTCTACATTACTTATGTTCATGGTTCTGAATAATACTAGACAAGAGATAACTCTAGAATAAATCTTGCATTGTATACATGGCTACAACACATATCAGGTGCATCACAGCTCAAATAACTTAAAATTCCCTTTAACCTAAAGTAGAAAATTCAAGATACATTTAAAGCAAAAGTTCTCTTCAATTATTTTGTGAAGGTAAGAACAGGGGAGTGGGAGACAACACAGATTTTTTTTTTGTGCTTGTAGTTACAAAGGAGATATTTATTTTTTTTTTTCATTAACAAAGGAGATCTGAAGCCTGAAGATTTATTCTTTCCTAAGATTGTGATGTAGATTCTTGCAAGGATTCATTAGGAATAAGTTCTCTCATAAACTGCATGTAAATTTCATACCTATTATCATTCTATTTGACAAAGAATGGGTATTAATTCTTCTATTAGTTCTTCCCCTGTTCCTTCATACAGACATCTCCATTATGAAGATAAAAGGAAGATCAATCATAATATCTACCTATGCAAATTTTCTCCTTCAGATGCAACTAAGAAAACACTATTCTTGTAAGCATTCCCATATTTGAATATCTGTAGCTATACTACAGTTTTTAGAAGATCCAGTTGCTACTAGGCAATTCAATGTAATGCAGTTCGCACACAGACTTTGGAAAGCAAACTGAGAATGGCACACAGCACTTTGTGGAAGAAAGTCTCCATTCACTAAATGGCTTGTTACACTGCTTACCCAGTAGAGTATGCCAGAGATTAGGTGGCACATTTAAGCTGGGAAGGAAGCTTCAGATAAGTCTTCCTTTTAGTCATAGACACAATAAAAAAAAACCTACAGTCTTAACTGTATTGCTTAATAAGATACATTTCAGTTCGCAAAGCTTGCTTTGCCTTCCCAATTGACTGTTTATCATCCTATCTGCATTGCATTTCCCACTTACAGCCTTACAGACCAGCTTGCCAGAAACAGATTTCTATTTGTCACAAAATGTTTTTGGTTTGTTTTTTTTTTTTTTTTTGAAAGCTTCATTTGCTTACTGACATTTACAAAAAATCTTCAGGATTTCAGTTGAGTAGGATCACAATTCTCATCAGGACAATGCTAAAGGCAAAGCTGTTCTCATTAACTAGATGGATAAGCAGAACGTATTAAAAATTACGATGAAACTATACCCCTGCCAATTATGGATGCAGCCAGCTTTAGTTTAAAATCCACATTTAATTTGCCCTACCCTAACTTTGATTTGAAAGTTAATTAGGTCCCAAAACAGTTGGTTTTACACCAAAGGTAGAAGAAAATATTTAGTAGTTTCATAGTCAATTCCTAGTTTTTGAGCTTGGCAAGTATTAGAATTATTCCAAATTACAGCATCAACTTTTAACTCAATATATTTTTGGTCCTATGAGCTCAAAAGTACCTTGCAACACTAAGTAAAAGTCAGAGGGTCAAATCTGCTTTGGAAAACCATCAAAAAAATAACTGAACTTTACATAAAGAAAGTTTTTTAAATTTTGACTACATCTAGGTATGATCTTCCTCTTTCTATTTCACAAAGTGTTTCTGAACTTTGGACAATTAGCTAATAAATATGCTCCACTTGACAGAGGAAAAAGAACACTCTGACTACCGAACGAGATGGTAGGAAGAATATGATGCAAAAGTGGTCTCTACAGCTTCTTACAAGCCACTTCGTATTTCCCTGGCCTGTATTTCCCTATGATTCAGTAAGCATACAAGCTAGAATCCATGTATCTGGTTTTTGTACCCTTCTCCTAGGCTCCTGAATTTTATTAAGTTTAGAACATATGTTATTAATATGCTTCATAACTTAGCTATACAGGATAACTTGAAATAGCTCTTGCTACTGGAATGAGACTCATCCTTGGACGGTTATCAAGGGAATGACTTGCACAGATAATTCCTGTAGGATTCCTCAAAATTTCTACATACTGAAAAGGTAACCTGAAAAATATGCTGCAATCAGACTCTTAAAAGTTATGAATATGTTTGGATCTGCAACAAATATTGAAACCAAGGGAAAAGCATAGCAACTTACACATAGAATCCATTAGATTTGTCTATAATATCATAAATCATTCGTGATTTGATTAAACTAAGTTTATCCATAGCTGCAGCTCCGCCATTGTTCTTTATCCATTCCAGTACCAATCCCATGATATAAATACTGCAAGAGGAAAGAACATTTTCAGTCAGGTTATTTAAAAAAGACACACCACAGAAAAAATAACAGTCCTGTTTAATAGCCCACAAGATGTTTCAGCAACAAAGTGTTACATACAGTTTTAGGGTGCTTAAGATTAACAACGCAGTCTGGCCTATTTTACTAATTACAACAATTACAAGCAGGTAATGTTTTTTGGACACAGATGAAGTATCCTGAAATTCAAATGCTACACGAATGTGCTGGACCAAACTTAATCCTTTGTACCACAGAAGGACAAGTCCTGCAGGTTTCCTGCAGCCCTGCAAGGCTCCCAAAGACATTCCCAACATGCTGTACAGACCACCAGTTCACTGACCACACAACTACCTGTCAAGTCCTAGAAAGCCAGAGTTAGCATAAAAGTTAGTAGCATCCACCCTGTGCAGCTGCTCAAGCAAAGATACAGGGGTGAATATACATACATTAATAATGACAGAAATCTAATCCCATTCTCACAAGTGTTAAATAAAAACTATAGTTCCATTTCTGCCTAAAAAGACCTTTTTCACCACATGAACAGTGAAGTTTGGCAAAACAACTGATGATGTATTACACTTAATTATTCATTACCATTCAAGTCCTAAGCAGAGATCTGGAAGCCTACTGGCATCATGTGGCTTAGGACCAAGTATTTCAATGCTAGTTACTAAGTGCAACATAAAAAGTCCCCCAGGCCTTTTGCCTTTGTGCTTTTGCTACAAAACTCAGCTTGTTCAAGTTCAGGCATTTCCCACGACTGCAACGCTTTACATAATAAACTGTTCACAAGTTTTTAATGGCATATTTCCAAAAAGTTTGCTTTTATTAATCCCTTCATTACAGATTCCAAGGGAGTGCTCAGAGAACATTACCCTCCAAGTTTCCCTAACACAAATTGAGCAGGAGGCTGTTTTCAACTTTGCTACTTTTAATTTCTCAGTGGATGCCAGCATCAAATCTTTGAACACTGCAGAAAGACTGCAGGATAACTGAGGTTACAGACTGTCTTTTATGCAAAGCACCTTATAGCTTTGCGAGAACAATCTTGCCATGTTTATGACAGCACACTGTCAACTACCCCAGTGTACAGTATGTCAGTGAATTATAGCCTAGGCCCTTGCCAAATATGCAGGGCCACATCTACCTCTTTCCCTCACTTCCTTGCATGAAGATTCTTGGACAAGAAAGGTTTAATGACATCAGCCTCAGAGTCATCAACAAAACCCAGCCAGCTGAAGTCTTTTACCCTTCTTTCCTGCCAGTTAAAATAATGTTTCCGGGGCAATTTTAAGTGCAAAATAAACCCTTGGAGCTTGGAAATGAGACTTTTATAGCAAATTCATTGTTAATTTTAGCCAAGCAGATTAGGGTCAAAAAGTCAAGCTCTGTAGCGCCAAGAGGTTAAAGCCATTAGCATCACCTTAATTTAATTTAACATCCTGCTGAAGCAGCTTTTGATAATTCAGTTAATATTTCCTGCTTGTTTGCCAACAAACTATTAGAGAATGCAAGGAAAGGAGTAAAGAAAGAGATAACTAAGAAGCTTTGCCAGTTCCTTACAAAAACTTGAACAAGCATTTAGAGCCAAGCCAAACAGATGTGCACCCTGCCAACATTTTTACATTCTGGATTCTGCAGTGTACTCCAACGTGGGTCTGCAGCATGCAGTGAAGTCTGGCAAGACAGTGACCAGAAAGACTGTTAGTCCAACTTCATTTTCTTCTCCCTTAACCTCCAACTACCCTGTTAACATTATTAGCAGATACTGAGTTATAGCTAAGGCAGCACTTTTTTTCAGAAGTTCTTTGCAGTGACTGAAATAAAGCTGAAGAGTTTAATCTGTTTTGCTTTTCAAACTAGAGGAGCAACACTATGTTCAGTGCTGAGATTAAGTGGAACTTTGGTTCTTCAAATGGAAATAGCTTTGTACTTGGAAAACATGAATGGCTGGATTTAAAACCCAGCATGTACAAGTACACGGTGTCCAAAACAGTATGTGTGACTTGGCAGCCGGAAAAATAATTGATCATGAAACAGAGGCTGTATCAATCACTGGGGAAAAAGACACATACTGCCCACATTACAAAGCTACATTCAGGAAGACGACAAAAATCTGGAAACATTGTAAGGTTGATTCTTGTCTTAAGACACCAGCCCTAAGGAAGCTAGAGGTACTCAGCCAATAGGGCAGATGGGCTGACAGCAAGAGTACTACATACTATACAGTATGCATGTGAAAACTAGTTGTGCATTGTAAAGTCTAAAATAGACATATGCTCACAATATTTACTGTTCTTTTGATAAGATAACTCTCCATGTCATTGCAATAGTAAACCCCATAGCAAGAATCAGCAGATTCAAAGATACAATTAGTACCACTTAAAATTCTACTGAATTTAAGTGATGGCATTAAGGTAGGCTTTACACACAGAAATCACTGTACTTTATACCCATACAGTGCATTTGATATCTGTTGGACATCAGTAGGCAACTTAAGTTTGCAAATTCTGGCATGTGCGTAAAAGCTGAGATTAAACATCAACAATATAAGATTGCACTGTCAAGTTACCTGAATCAAAAAGTAATCTTATCTTTAAAAGTTGAAATCATTATTTTAAAAGTAATTAAAGATACTTCTGGACAAAAGAACACCTGCTTTGAAGATTTTCTTTTTTAAAATAACCATTTGGTTGACATTGGTACAAAAATACACTAGATTAAGAATAGGTAAATACTAGTGGCTCAATGCCTAAATATTCCAGTAGCAAAGCATCATTTCACTAGCTATCACAAGCTATGAGATAGTAATTTTAAAAGAGCACGCTGTAGTCTGTTCTGCTTCTTGCATATATGAAATCACCAGGTACATGACAATTTTATGATCTTCATTGCTAGCAATGATTCTGAAGCCACACCAATTTTATCTTTGGATTCCAAGTCAGACACTGAGGTTGTACTTAAATAAGGGACATTCTACTAAGAATAAAGCAAAGCAACGATTAAAAGCCTTTTCAGGAAAAAAAAATTTTACAGGGATCTGGTGGTTCAATTGCTGAGAACAACGTCAGGAAAAAAATGAATCAAATCTGTACTGAGTGTTCAAGAAGCAAGACTAAGTGCCAAATTACCTACTGGCAATGATAGAAGCATCACCATCGAATTGATCAGACTTGTGTTCATGCCAGTCAGAATTGGATCCCAAAGCTTCTACAACAGAGTTATGACAATATAATATTTACTTCTGAAAATACTATGTCCTTTATGGCTGAGTCCCACAGAACAACATCAAAGCCTACCACAGTCACATGGCTGAACACTTCCCATGTTTTCAAAGGAATCATGTGAAACAGCAACATATCAGTCACTTGAAAGCAAATACTCAACTTCTGAAACTTTTCTCGGTAACAGCAGCAGATGGCAGTGCAGTAGCTTTCCAAATAAGAGATATTGAATAGCTGGGTAAACTACCTGTAGCATGGTGGAGTGTTATACAAAGAGCCATTCGTCGCTTGTGTTTTGTAATCCAGTACTACAGGGCATTCTTTCAGTGCAAATCCCAGCAAGTCCTCACGTACTATTACAACAGTAACTCCAGCACAGCCAACATTCTTCTGAGCACCAGCAAAAATCACTCCAAACTTTAACAGAAAAAAAGAAAAGAATGCTTTGCTACAAGCATTGACTAGTAGATCTTAAAACTGAGTCATACACTAGTATCATTATACAACAGGAATACAACTCAGCTGAACAGCTTGGAGAATGTGTTGAAAATAGGCAAACTGTATGTTAAAGAAGAGTTAGAAGCTCTGATTTCAAAGTGCACTTAGAGCTACCATTGTTATCCCATGTACATCTATTATCAGAATCATGTATCTTCATTCAACTGAGGAAGATCATCACAACAAATTTCACAGTGATTTGCTAAATATTTATTTAGTAGCCACAAATAATTCTCAAGACAGCCTGTCACCATTTCACACTACTCCAAGAAAATTTACTAAAATAAATTAATACATAGATCACAGTATTTTCAGCCAATCTGCTATTTCAGAACAGGCATCATATAATCCACCTGTTCAAAGAGGCAGATCAGAAAAGGCCAAGATCAATGCACTAATAATTGCCCCTTATTTTTGCTACAGACAGATAAGAATGGTCAGACACCACTTCACTAGTCAGTAACACTTCCACTTATAACACACTTTACAAGCATAAGTACACACTATGTTCTGCAACTGTATTATCTATGAAACAAGCACAGTAATGGTGAGGCACAGGAAGCTTTAGCAGTTTAAAAGGGGTTACAGATCTTCCACATAACAGGCAGGATCAAAAATTCTGATTCACAGTATCCTGCTATAGCCATATACACTACCCACAGACTAAACATGATTCAGAAAATATATTTTTCAGTTACAGCATTAGTGAAGACCACACAGGAGACAAACAATCCTGGACAGCTATTAACATGAACAATGTCAACATAGTTCAGCGTTTTTACTTAAAAAAAAAAAAAAAGACAGATAAAGCTTGAGATTTCAATGTCTAAATTCCAACATTTGTCTCCACCATCAGATACCCAATTAAGAAATATTATTTCCTTAATTTCACTGCTCAGCATCTCTGGCCATCCGGACATTTCAAAGTGCCTAATTATATGCATTCAAGTTCAAAAATGCTTTGTGCAGCCACTGTGTTCAATACTGTACCTTGGAAACATCCACAGGTCTGGACAGGAAGTTTGAGGACATATCACAAACCAAGACTGCTCCTTTGACATCAGGTACAAAGTCAAACTCCACACCATGAACAGTCTCATTAGCACAGTAATAGACATAAGATGCATTTGGATTAAGATTCCAAGTACTTGGGTCAGGAATGTCTGAGACAGACAGAAAAAAAAAGCCAAAGGTCACTAGAGACAAGTAATTTTCCTGGCATGCAATTTCACTTGAACATGGGAATTTAGTGCAAACCCAGAACAATTTTGCAGCATAAAGTACGAATTGTCTTGTTACCAGAAAGATATCATTTATCTGCAAAGAAAGTACACAAGTCGATTCCCAAAATATTGTGGCGAGCCATCATTAAGCTGGCAAACACCCTTCCAGTTTTCAGCCCTTACTCTTCAAGGGATTTTCATCATGTTTTTAATCCCAGACCACAAACTACTACCCTAGAGATCCAAACCACTATTTCAGAGGAACTCAGGCGCTGGTTCCAACAATCCTCCTGATGCCTTTGGAACCACTGAAGCACGCAAATTCTCACTGGCAAAGTTCTCTAAAGCTGTGCTTCTTTGCATCCCCGGAAACATTGCAGTCTTGTCCAAGCTGAAAAAAGGTTACCTACCTACCATTTAAGCTTTGCAACTCATTTACAAAACTAAGATTTCCTCTGTCAACAGGCAATATACAGGCATGCCCTGACAGCACAGAACAGGTTTGCACAGAACAAATGGCTGCTCTTCTTTTCTTCTCTCTTCCAAAACATGAGGAGGAAGAAATGCTGCTATTGCCTCCACCATTATTTACTGCCTTTCCCCTTATCTACAGCTACCAAATGGTGAATACACTCACCGAGACTGGTAAGTGGCAGGTTCAATTCCTTGTTGTGCCTCACAGGATATAAACTTATCTTCCAACTCACTATACTAGCTGGTGATTAGAACACTAACTCTTATGGGGATACTCCTTGTCTTTCCTGTTGCCACTCTTCCCAGTTCAAACGCTATAATTAGGACCAGAGGGAAGAAAAGAAAGTGCGCTGGCAGGAGTAGAAACCAGAACTTGTATTTCTGCTCCAAGAATTATTTATGTATATCCATTGACAAATTATGCACTTAAAGTGTTCTTGAAACACAGTCTCATAGAAATTCCCAATGCCTCAATTACAGTTAACCACCTTCTTCCTTCTAAACTGTGGTCATTCAGATTCTGTCATGTCCAGTAACAAGCTTCAAGAGGAAGAGCTGAAAACACCTCTTCTATTCCAGAGCCAACTGCCTATTCCAATACATGGGTGGGGAAGATAAGTATTTGGGAATCCTTGAAAGAAGGTAACAGAATGCAAGTCTCTAATCTCCTCGGCCACTAAGGTTAGCACCCTAAACATACTTCTAAATTTCAGAACAATCTCATTATTGAGTATCTGAAAATGAAATACCTTGAAATATCCCTGCAAATAGCTTAAGAGCTCAGTTAACTGAAAAAAAAAAGGAAAGAAAAAAAAATCAGAGAGACCAGACCACTTCCCTACCAATACACATTTACTTCCTGCTACTTATTTTCTGCTCAGTCTAGTTTCACTATTCTTTTCCAGTGGAGACAGTTACACCATCTAACACATCTCACAGTGATGAACATGGAGAGACATGGAAGGCAATCTTTTGAGTGCTGGGCAGTCAAGTCTGTAACTAGTTAACATTCAATAACCCAATAGCTGAGTTAGACCAATTTTCAGAGTGATTCTAGAAGCTAAGCATTCACATGGATGGATGTAATCATCAACTTACTTGTATAGGCTCCTAGTTTTGGATGAACGATATTCACTTTGGCATACTTCTCTGCTTCTTTAGCCGCTTTTGCTGACCAAGCTCCAGTAACCACATAATCCGCATGTCTTCCCTCCTTTAAGCCAATAAGATTAAGTGGGACTGCACTGAACTGACCAGATCCACCTCCTTGGAGGAAAATGACTTTGTAGTTTTCTGGTATATTTCTGCATGCAAGAAATAACCATTTATATTATTCCCAGGAGACAAAGGATGCATACTACTTGATATTATGCATTTAAGAGCAACTGAGGAAGAATACTGTAATTTTAGAAGACTCTTTGCCAAGAGGTTAGACAAAACCCCATTATCTTACTTCAGCACTGGTATTGAGTAACAACTCAAGCATTAAGAGTAATGCTATACATGTTACTGATAAAAATTTGCTGAAAACAAGCTTTCCTCCCCCACCACCTCCCACCACCGCCACCCCCCGCCTTGGATAGTATTAAACAAGTTTACTCCTGAGTAGCTCTACTATCATAGTACACGCAAACTTGAAAAATATTCCAGCAGAATTAATGTTCATTTGTAACTTTGTCTACTGCTAGCTTCATGGCTTTTCTATCAGGTTAAGAGCTTCACACCAAAGTGCTCACAGCAGAATTCAGCATTGAGACCATTCAGTTTGGAAGTGCAACTGTACAGTAAATTGTACTTGCAGAGCAAGTGCCATAAGGAGTTGTTCATACAGTTCCCAAAAATCACTTTTTCAAACTATTAGTCTAAAACCCCCTCTGTCAATAATTCTGGCTGTGATTGAGAGTCAGCCTTGATACTACATGATCATCATTAACTACGAGAACATTCTAATACACCATATATTTATCTCTAACTTTTAAATTTGGGTCATACTACAAATAGTAAAAAGGCTTCTGATCAGTGAATCTAAAACACATCCGTAGAGTTTATGTTAGTAAAATCAGACTGACAAGTAATGTACGGGTCACCTCTGTCACTAGAGAACGTATTTCTACTGTTTCCGCTCATTTCTTGAGGAAAGTTGCTGTCTTTCATAAATTCTATGAAGGTGGTAAAAATTAAAATTTCAGAGGAAAGTTAACTAGTCAGTATAGAGTAGATACATAAAGAGCCTCTTAACCTCATAAAAGCCCTTTGTCACATTCAAATAAATCCACTTCAGACAAAGAAAACACCAATGTCCTCTCCAAGATTATTACTCTATCAGACACAGTATCTAAACAAAAAAATCCACCACACAACCAGGTGCTTTCAAGGAAAGGTTTCCACATTAGTCATTATTCATGCAACTGGCACAAGCATAAAACAAAAATAAGCAGAAAGTAATTCACTTACAGCAATTCACGCAAGAGACTTTCAGCTGTATTTAAAATTTTTGTGAAGTCTGCAGTCCGATGGCTCATTTCTTGGGTGGAAAGCAAGAAGTAGTAACATGAAACAAAATGGTAATACATGAATGTTATTTAAAAATTGTGTTAAGCTTTAAACCTTTTACACTACAGACCCAAAATGCCTGAAGGCTGTCATGCCCAGTTCCAACTCATACTGTTTTTGCTGAGCATTCCTAAATACCCATAGAAGACTTATACCTCCAGCCTTGTCCAGATCCAAGCAAATCCAGTCCACTCACATACGGCATTCACGTGACTTTACTGCCCCCAAAAACAACTACCTCTGTGTGAAAAAATACTCCCTAGAAAGGCGTAAGTTTTTCTTGCTCTACAGATGTTTTCTGCTACTAATGTCATCACAAGTATAGAGTAAGGTACAGGGTTTGTTTTATTCTTTTAATTTTAACACTGCTTCTTCATGCAATAATCCTAATTAAATGTTAAGGACACAATACTAATTTCTTTTATTATATCCATATTCTTTCTTCCATCTGTAAGAGTATACAATTTAAACATGAATCCCAGTCCTGCAGAGAGGACCACTGCACATTCTACTTTTAGCAACCAAATAGTTTCACAGGACTAATAAAACACTAACCATCTTCTTGCATTGAATTTTTGTGCAACTGAGGCCGGAAAGGCAGTCAGCTACCAATATGGCACAGAAGACACTTCCTCCTTATGAAAGGACAGCATTGCCTTCCTAATAAGAAGGATGCTATACAACAAATACACATGAAGCATTTTGCCACATAGAATACAAGATACTACATATGGTATCTATGTAAATATATACACACATGTATAGTATGTGTATATCTGTGTATACATTCCTGACGATCCAAAAGTACTAATGTTTTACTTATTAGTTATGTTTTTTGTTTCTGGTCCTTTGTTTTAGATCACTAAACATCTGGCTATGTATCATTTTTACGGTCTCCCACTGTATAGTAGTATGAAAAAGTATTCTCTGGACATACATGTTACCAGAATAAGGTATTAGAAAAGAAAAGATGATGAAATACCAAGACCAGGAACTCTTATTAAACACTTACATTCTGAAAAATATAGAATTTTTAAAGTCTTACCAAGAACACTTATACCGAGTCCCTTGTAGTCCACCAATTCTTTCTGTGCTTCTAATAATACCTAACAAAAGAAAAAACTCACAAATAAATTAAGGGAATTTTCCATTATCTGGAGTAACCGATGCATCATGTGTATGCCAGCTGTTCCACATTGCAATAACCTCACACATGTGAAGTGATATTAACAGAAGTATCAATATAATTTTGTTGCATCCAGTAGCTGAAGGCTTTTCATAAGATGCATGATGAAATCATACACTTGTTGTGGAGACCACGTTTTATTTCAACAGTTACATTTCCAGATTTCAGAATGATTTCTAGGAGCTGGATGGAACTCACAACCTTTTACAGAACACTTAATGTTTGTATGTGTACTCTTTTTAATCAAGCATCTTAACTCCTCATCCCTACCCCTCCACACTGTGTTCTTTCACTTGACTTCTGCAAATGGGACAACCAAGTTATTAAGGAACACAAAGAAAAAAGTCACCTTGAGGTATCAGATACCTCAAGCTGACCCAACAGGACAAGGCCTGGTTTCATAGAATAAAGTCCTGCATTTTTTGACGATGAGCTTTCTCTATGTTATTTAAAGTCAAGAAATAAAGCAAAATTTTGCAACAGCCAGGAAACACAGATCACTCCTAGGAACCCTAGCCAGGTCATCTGCTGCTTCAGCCTTCCGTTTTTCTTTCTTCTCCCGTAGCTCTCGCATATCAACAAAGTGTTGATAAGAGTCTAACCATCGGATCTGGAGCTTCGAATTTCAGCACATTCACGTGTGAGAGCCAGAACATTCTTAGTTCCTCCTTAGGGAAGCAGAAGGAGAGGGAGCCCCAGTAGAAAAGCCACCAAAACAAGTGCTGTATGCATGCACCCAGGATCTGCCAAGAAACCTCATGCTCTGGACAGTTGCAGGAACAAGAAATCTACCTTGCTGACAGGGTATCTGCTATGGCCCATCAACTGTAACAGCTGGTAACCGAGAGGTCAACAGAAAAAGCTGTCCTGCTTTTTATGTTAGATTGTTAAGTTTTAACCACTGTGCTGCATGTGCAAGCTTATTCATGCCAGAGAAGAGGGGGAAAAAAGTCAAAGGGAACACATAGACTATTAGAAAGCGCTTGTTAAACTGCTTGATAAAATCCAGTTCTGTTAGCAAAATTCTTTATCTAACAATCTGCACATGCCTTACAATAGACATTTGATATGCCATTTTAATGGCCATGAAGAGCTCTGTCCACCTCCCTGCTTCAGCAAGTCCGAGTGCTCCATACGCGGCATCAGCCCACAACCAAAGTAAAAACAATAGAAGTGACACAGTAGTCCGTTTAAGAGAACTGCATTTGCAAGAGGGGAAAACAAGTTAATAATATGGAGTTCAGCTATGCGCTCCTCAAATCCTAAACTCAGTTCTCAGAACTCGCTGATAGCGCAGCGGTTCCAACAAGAGCCCCTTTCAGACCAAAAAGGTCAAGACAGAACAGTGAATTTCTTTGCATACGCTCTACAAAGGATGCTTCCGTGAGAAAAGGACAAAAAAATCTGCAGTTTGTTTCCCTAAAAAATTCGTTAAAGAAATGACACATAAAATAATGAAGAAAACTACAAAGGAAACTAAGAAAAGGACAAAAACCTTCCACAATATATAACTCTTAAGTTCAAAGTCAGACACATACAATTTGGCAGAGGCATCCCCTCTCCATATGTAACTGGATAATCCATGGCTGCTGATGCAACTTTCCAGAGGGTTGAGTCTACGCTACCCTCATTATCATTTTTTTAAGTAAAGACTTCTCAGGGAATTACCATTATGTTATATTACCATGAGAAATAACATATGCAGCATAGCTACCCTTGCACCTCTGAGGACTTTCTTTCCATCCCCAAACTGATACAGCACTTGATGAACGGCCGGATGATCAGCCAGGAAAAAACCCGGGAGAGCAGCCCTAAAACCAGATTAGGGTGCATTTCCAAAAAAAACCCCACTAATTTACGGGGGGGCAGTTAGTTGTGTGGGGAGAGGGGGGAAGAACTGAGGTTTCACTGCTACGCCAGCAA
>VXBH01001164.1:25568-55256 GCA_013400035.1 Rynchops niger
TAATTCATACTTTAAAAGCAAATACTAATAGTATTTAACATAAAAAGTATTTATGCCACCTGTTATAGGCACACAATACAGAAACTGTTTCAAGTTCCTCATGGTATTTTTAGGGACAAATAAAAGGTTCATAATTCCTAACCTCACAAATCCGAATCGTTTTGAATTTATAATTTTATCCACCATTTCAGTGATTAGCTTTAGAGTTTCAGTTTTATAAAGGGAACACGTAGCATGTTAATGCTGAAGAAACTGATAGCATGTAATTGTTCAATCAAACCAAAATCACAAGCAAAGAATCATGACTGAAGCAACAAACCTCAAATGTTTGGAAAAATATCTAAAAAGTCGCATAGATTAATATATTACCTGCTATTATTCTGAAGTGACAAGCTCTGTATAAATAACGTACTTTCATTGTGCAATTACTTGTGCAATATTGCAATAGCTAAGGTAATCTCGTGCTATTTGCTCAGTAGAAAATTTCCATTTGAGGATTCATGAGTTTCTTCGTAATTGTCAAGCAATCGGATTTAGGAATTTTTGCAGATCTTCTGTGTTCCAGAACTCTCATGACAGATGACAGAGTAAAATTAAAGTTACACAGTATTTCCAACACCCCCCGCGTTCAGCCCAAATCATCTTGCCTAATTCCTGTATGTGAAAAATACCCTACATTGCTGCATCACCCTCTGTCCCCTTCACTCTGCAAATGGAATACACATTGCCAAGAAAAACAGTCCATATCAAACAGGTTATTATATATATTATGATAATTCAAAATTTCAGCTTACACTGTAAATTGTGAAATAAAGGCAAAATATTTAAATTTTATCTGGTTTTCTAAAAGGCAGCTTTTCATGACCACTGCACAATGAATTTTCAACACTTGAACTTCTCATCAAGATAAGCATTGTATGTCTGGTTCTACTACCTAGTCTCCCAGCAACAGCTACTGCAATTTTAGAAATTCTTTTAAAAAAGGACTGACAGAAACACATGCATGTGAAAAAAGTCATAGAAAGAAGTTATTTTAACAAAATAAAATTGCCATTAATTAACAACACTTTTCCTAAAATTTGCTTAAACGTTTAACATCTTCCTCATTTCTACAACCCTTCCTAATAAGTTTAATTTTACAGAACCCCCATTTATATACAAAACAGTAGTTAGTGAAGGAAACTAATAACCATATAATTATTATATTAGGCTCTTGACTGATTGCCTTCTCATGGCACTCAGGCAAGTGTGAAAAAATAAGGAAAGATACTGCTTTATTTTTCAGGGCCATACTGAAGTGCATTTTCTTATTATTCCTGGTGCAAAACAATACTATTTTCTGTGCCATGTGAGGCAAATCAAAATCTGTGTGACTCTGTGACATAGTTCAGAAGCTGCAAAAGGATAGGAACAAGAAGCTGAGGGACAAACCCCAGAAGTTTTAAAACAATTATATTCTTTTCGTTTTATGTTCTCACGTTTCTCTAGGTCCTGAGAGCAATCTAATTGAGTTGGACTAGACATCACCTAGATGTCCCTTCCAACATGTGTTATTCTATGATCTGTAGTCATAGCAATAAAGAAGAATGACTGTATTTAAATACTTTAGAGATGTTTCTGGGCTCATTTTTTAATCTGAAACTTACACTACCTTTGGGAATGTCATATTCACGCACTGCTAGGCGTGAATTGATGTTTGCCCTAAAACCATTTTTTCCACTTTCATTGCAATACGCTGGAAATAAACACACAAAAAAAATTGTACTCAAATTAATTTTATTAGCTCAAAACAGTTTACAGTCTATAACGAGACCTGTGGTGCACAATAAAATCCATACGCCAGGAAACCATTTTATGTAGTACAAACTGAAGGGAACCATTCTACCGGGGCATCACATGTTGCCAAAAATAAAAATCTAGTGACAAGTGATGCAAGCATGAAACAGGAATACTAACAGCATGCAATCCTTTAAAAAGTTACAAAGCCTACATTACTTTACAAAAAATTCACAAACTACACTGAGGCATCCAAAATCTATTTTTAATATTGTAAGTGTAAAGAACAGTCCAAACATTTTAGAACCACTTCAGATGCTGCTAACACTTTGGATACTTTCCTGTATTTCGGAGGCAGATCCTACAGTATCAGTTCCAGAGCGGTTTACTGTCTGCAGTCTACTTTGGTCTCCTCTTGCTCCATCATTTGGAATTGCTGTTTCATTTACTCTAGGGATATATTTCTTCGAGGAACCATTTTTGCTTTTTTCACCAGAAGCACCACTGGATATTCTGCTACCATTAGTATTAGTATGTACGCTGGAATCAGAAAATGAATGCAGACTGGTAACCAAATGCCTTGCTGAGTTGTGTCCTTTTGCTGGTTCATTTTGTTTGACTCTCCTCTCAGAGTATGTTGGAGTACTATTTCGAGGCTTATCCTCCCTATTTTGGCTAATTGTTTGAGCTTCATCTTCCTTCCATGAGCCTGGCTGGTACTGTTGCCCAGCAGTCTGAAGTTCTTTTATTTCTCTGACAGCAGAGAAGGCATTATTCACAACCATCTGGGATTGAAACGTGCCAGGAAGAGGAACTTGGAGGTCCCCAGCTCTGTTCTGAAACAAGAGATTCCAATGAAGATACTGATGCAACTAGAGAAGAAAAAATTCCAGTATTGCAACTGCCATATACTAAAATCTGCATAGCAGAATAAACTCTTTACATAATATAGAAAAGATCCAGAGATAATACCACTCACACAACCTTTATTACCTTTCAAAGCAAGCAAGTTTCAGAAGATCGCTAGGGTGATAATGACACAGAGTAGGTATGTTACAGTTTCACACCTAGCCTGAGCTTTATACTACAGAAATGCATCAGTTATACTGAAGCGGCCAAGGCCTAATCGTGTCTATCATTCTGAAATACCTACAATTCATTACATTTGCTCACAGGTCACAGTAGTCTGCTCCCAACAGTCTATCCCACAATACCTATCTGCCACAAGAATCCGAACTAACCAATACTAGGAGATAAACGTGAGAGTAGTATAGCTGTTAGTTGAAGGTTTTTGTAATCATCCTTTGACATGTATACTTAAAAAAAACTTCAAGCTCAGGCTTCTAAATACAGCTGAATTAGAAAAACAATTATTCAAACAAACTGCATGAACAAGTTAATGCACAGCGCAGAAAAGTCCATCAGCTGAAAACACTGTGGCAAGCCAAACTATAACAAATGTCAAAGAACCTATAATGAGAATTGCTCTGTTACTTCAAATAATTTTAGTGGATTCAAACTGCAAAACTGGAAATTGCTTTCCACACCATTAAAAAAAACCAACACTTTTTATCATGTTTCAGAATCTCATGGTGTTCTTGAGGAATTTGGAACACTTAATGGGGAAGACATTGGGTGTAAGAAACATACTGGAATGCAGCATGATTCTTAGCATGACAGTTTTATCCATGTTGGACACTGTTGTAGGCTGCCAGTATCTTAATTTTTAATTGCCTTAAAAACGTAAACCTTTTTTAACTTTTTAGTTAAAAGTTAAAAAAAATTTTTTAAGGGAACTTGAGTCTCCCTTGAAAAATCCAGATTTTCTATTTATTGACTTCAGAGTAGAATCTAAACCCTTACGTTGTTAGTAATGCAAATTTGTAGTTCTCTGAAATTCATGGCATGGCCCACATAGAAATCTAACAGGACTGGACATATACACAATTACTTAAAAGAAAATTTGTGCTTTTCAATAGGCGTATTGTACTACCCTCTACTATCAGACTAAGTTTTTTTAAACAACTATACATCATTATTAAATGTTTCTAAAAAACCTAGTCATGGTATTTTTCCATTTTTAATGGATGCATACCATTATTTGAAATTCATATTTCAGAATAAGAAACAACATAATTACCACTGGCACTTTATATAGTACCTTACAAAATACTATGGTTTCTGTTCCAAATGGTAATCACTTATAAAGCTTACATTAATCATTATATTATTATGATCTGTATAAATACAGCTACAGCAAAAGACTGCAATAACAACTTCATGGATCATTTGGTAACCATCACTTTCAGTCAGAGAGGGACAACAGCTGAAAAGTACATTAAATAGTGCCAAGTACATTGGCACTAGCATTGCCTCTATAGACTTACTTTGCTATTCTGGGTATGTTCTTGTCTTTCTTCTTCAAAAGACTTCTCCTTTAGCATGTTAGCTGGCTTACCAAGAGTAGAATTCATTTGTGGACGCCCCAAAAGACCAAAATCTGACTGGTCTATCCCAGCTAATACAGCGAGTTGTCCAAGACTGTAAAATAAAGTTTAATAGAAAATGACACAAAAAATGCATAGCTTGTGAAAGACTTAAACGATCGAAACCAGAAGAAGTAACAAAATCTGTCTGAAGTTTTGAAGTTAGTTTTTCCATTATTTTCTGAGAAGCCCATAATAGCTGAATAAAGATGAAAACAAGTAGCCAAAGGTGTTTTCCCAGCTTTGCACAAATTAGCCTTCAGATTCAAAACCGTCAGTCTTCACTGAGTGTTATGAGACTAAGAATGGAGTTCTCCCAGTTAGCATTGATCTCAGAGCAGGATGCTGGCAAGCAGATTCCTTGTCAGGCAGAACAAAGATTAAAACTCTGTCACTAAAGCAGAAGATTGGTGCACATCTCCCAGACTAGCACAATTTTTAACAGCCAAATCCAATCAAATGCTTCACAAATACAGTCATGTTGTTTCACCTGCCAACTTACAAGTTGGCCAAATGTAACACTTTGGTGTTTTAAGCCTCAATAAGAAGTGAGAAGTTGCAGCCATCATTTGATAGCACAGCATATTATATACTGACGCTTATTAAGAAGAGCAGTCTTTGTGATTGGAATTCTGTGTCTATTATCTTGAATAGATGCAGGGGCCATTTGAAAAATGTGTTTATGTCATTTAAGAGCATTTTTCCCTTCCTCCAAAGTTTGGGATTTGTTCTTAAAGTAATGGCAACTCTACCAACTGATTTGGCAGAAAATTAGAACAGTCTCAGGGTGAACTTTACATAAATTACATTACTAAAATTTGGAGGTGGATGGATGCAGGAGGCAGGGTGGGCAAATAAATTCTTTTGTGGTCTTCTCTGAACGTGCAGAGTAGACTACAATGTATCTTCATATCATTCCTTCATTCTCCTGGACAAGACTGCTATGTCTGGCTACATAAGCTTTACAAAACAGGTTAGAGAACTTAAGCTGAAATTCTTTGACAAATGGGAAGGATGAACCATCCTCTGAGAAACTGCAGATACAGGGGTAGAGCCTTAAAACAAACTTTCATCCATAGTCTCTAAAATATTTCAAGTAATAATAAATAATCCAGAATTTAAGTACAGAGGTCAGATTCATCCATCTAGATTTCTGTACTTCAATTAGTAAAAGGGGGCCCAAGGCAACAGGTCACTTTCTGAAGCCAGTTCAACTGCATTTTGAGCCTTTCATATCATGGGAATGCTAAGAGCCACAGGCAATGCAATAAAGACTTGAAAACATGCTTTAACAGAAGCTTTCTTTTCCTTTGGAATGGGCTTCTTGAAAGCCTTTCCCAAGGACAGACACATGAATTCAGCTGGACAGCGCTTGGATCATGATTTCCCACTGAGGAAAAAAACAAACAGTAGGTACACCGTTAATTTTTCTTCCTTTATTCTTTGCAAGTACAGTGCTAGAGATCTGTGTGAAGAAGGCAGCATACTTCATTGGGAGGATAATTTTGTAAAGAGATCTCAGCAGAAACAGTAAGACTTAATTAAAGTGACAACCTACCCAGCATCTTTAAGGAGGTCTAAAAATGCATGAAACTTTTGGAAAGAGTTCTCAATACTGCCTAGAACACCTTCATCTTCCAAAATCATGTTGGTTACAGACTGTGCATGAAGAACATCAGATAGGGAGATATTTAGATTCCTTAATCTTGCATTTTCAATTTCCAGCTATGGCGGGGGGAAAAAAAAAGGAAATATTCAGGGCAGTTACATTGAGCTCAGTGCAGGTTTGTTTATCCACAGCTGCAATTCTATGCTACCATAGTGAACTTACTGCAGGCACTCAAAACTGCTGGCCCAGCACTGTCTTCAGTATGTACAGAATGTTGCAGAGCAAACGCGAGCAAAAAATTAGCTTTCATATCATGTTATTTTGCATGTATTACATGACACATTAACATCAAAGAATTTATTTTACTAGTAAAATCCTTAATAAATACCAGTGCTCTCCTTATATTGACCCATCTGTATCAGAAAGAATGCATAGTAGTGTATCTCTCCCCTGCACTGTGCATCCCAAAATTTTAAGATGATCCAATTTTTCTCCACATTGAACATTAATCAAATCAATGACAAACTGAAAGTTGAATAATAACTGTAGGATACACAGGATTTGGTGTTTCAGGGAAACATTAACTCAGACACTCATTTAAGATTACAGCTATGTAACCCGTGATACCACAGGCTTACTTTCTTTCATCTTTTATGAGAGAAGGATAAAAAACTATAGATCTCTGTAGTGTACTGTAACTGTTAAACTAGCATTAAAATGCACAATTTTAGAGATTACTGCTACTTAGTTTATCCCTTCTCCTGAGACAAGGTGCTAGGTCCAAGCAGTCTAGCATGACAGAGAAAGATTTCCTGCAGTAAGTATTTAGCCTAAAAACCATTTAAGTATTCACACAACAGATATCCAGCAAAGCCAACTGGTGCACTTCACATTACAGGAGGATGGGGATGGCTGCAACAGAGGACTACAACGAACCTTGTAGAGTACAGACTACTTTGTGGATATCTGCTCCCTGTACTGTGGGGCACCACTTGTTGCTCAAGTTCCAAAGGGTACCACCACTTTCATTCCACTCCAGGTTACATCTAATAACAAAATGCATTCGTTTACACCATCTCACACTCAACTTTTACAAGAAATTCTGCTCATTGGTGAAACAGGATCTTTTTAGGTCATCAACAATGCATGGAGGGGAAATGGACCTCACAATTTATTATGACAAGTTGTTAGTTTGCTTCCATAATGTGAAACTCCGCTTTGCAACAACTGATGGCTATAGCCAACATACTATGCAGAAAAACATCTGATAATTTTATTGCCTGCAGAAACAAAACTTAAAAATCAAAGGGACAGAATAAGCCAAATTAAACATTTGCAACAAAAAGCTTTTCAGTGCAAGTCATCATAAAGAAGGTGGGAGACCTCAAAGAACTACCCATCTGCTGCAAATTGCAAACAGATTTAGTCACTTTCTCAAGAAAAGCAAACATCAGGATGCCCCAGACCATAAGTAATACACTGAATGAATGAAGTACATTTAAAGAGTAGTTTGACCCGGAGTTCAAGGCCCTGGAATAGTATCAGGAGAACAAACACACATTACTTAATGCAGATTTCGTCATTGCCCTTAGACTAGTAAACGATCCATGTGACTTTGAACTGAAACTCTGGAAGCTACCACATTAAAGGTCATGGATAATTACTGCTAATTAAGCAAGTGGATAGTTTGATTGGTGCCTCCTTTAAAAGTAAACATAATTAACAGTTAAGTATCATTACCTCCATTATACGTTCCTCAGCCTTTACTCTGGCTCTTTGTTCTTCCTTTAATTTTTCCATGCATTCTTCCAGCTCCAACTATCATAACACAGATAAACCATTGTGAAATTTATCTCAAAATGTAAGATCAACATGCAATATTATACAAAACATCAACATGTCCAGTTAACAACTAACACACAGCATTCCAAGCAATAACATATCTTCTACAAAAATACATGACAGACGTCTACCAGTACGTAACTCTAGGATGCAAAAAAATTAACACAGGAAAGTGAAAATAAGTGTGATGCACTTAACAGATTTGCAATATGGCAACAAACAACATGAGACTATAGCACAAGTCTCTTGGGACTATGACATTACCCATGACAAGGAATGTGTGTTCTCTATTTCTTCCCCTTTGACTTTTCAACTAAACCTTTTTATTTTTAACTAAATACATCTACCTCATTAAAAACTAAAATTGGGCTCTAAAAATTCCTTAGTAGCTATACCTAGATTTTCAGAATGCATTCTTCATCCAGGATTTTATTGCTTAATACAGCAGTAAGAAAACAAAATTCTGAACTGTAAGAACTGTACTCTTTCCAATTGGTTTCACTTAGTTCTTCAGCAGGAGAAGTAAATCTTTCACAATCCCAAACTGTTTGAGTGAGTTAGGCAGCCTAGTGCTGAATTAACAACAACAAAAGCAAACACAAACATCTAACAAATATATTCTAGTCTTATTCATGAGATGCCTACACTTGTATTTTAACTTTCAGTTCTAAGCAGTGAATCTCTCAGCTTCAGTGAACACTAGTCAGGATTTGACAAGCAATCACCACATTTTCTCAAATGATAGCAGTGCATTATCATCTTTAATTACAGCATTTCAAATGGAGGAACAAACAGAAGTTTTTGTTCTCACATGTATTAACAGAGCCTTCTGGTTCCAAAGGTGAAAACTTAAAATTATCAAGCCGCTCTATTTTTCAGAATTAACAGCATACAAAGCTTCTTCATTTCTCTACACACCTTGTATACAGGCACATATATGTAACACAGAACACTGCTTTTTGTACACACATTATCCATCAGTTCTACAGAGGAGCAAAGATGCAAATAATACTGAAATCCTTTGTTTACTGTCAAAAGCCTATTCAAGAGCATAAATAGTGCAGTTCATACAAGCAATCAACTGAGAAGATTGGTGTGCAACAGAATGCATAGTAAAAATACTCCTACAAACACAAAGAGGTCCTCACGGTTCTTGTAGGACACGAGGGACTTTTGCATCTGATTCAAACATGAGGTGGTGGCCCCATCCCTGGAGACATTCAAGGCCAGGCTTCATGAGGCTCTGAGCAACCTGATCTAGTTGAAGATGTCCCTGCTTACTGCAGCGGGGTTGGACTAGATGACCTTTAAAGGTCACTTCTAACCCAACACATTCTATGATTCTATGCAGGTTCTAAAATATTCCAGCTACAGCCCTCACAGTAACAACCACTCCGAGTGGAGATAAAAGGTCTGTCACTACTGTCTAGTGAAGTCCACACATAAGATCCCTAGATTAGCAACAACCAAGCTAAAGCTAGGCATCTCTATCATCTGAACACACAAGAAAAACTCTCAGGTCAGAGGGTATAGAAAAAACACATTTCAAAGACAGTATTTGGGAAGAGATTTAACAGCATCTCACTGCCATGATGCAACAAAATTACCTCCAGGCATGGGGCAGGGGAATCTCTAAGGAGAACCCTCAATAAATACCCCGATCTCACTAGAGTTTACCTGTGGAAATAATAGCAGCTAGAAATCATTTTATAGATACAGAAGCACAGCACAGAAAGTAGCAACCATAATTTCTACATTCACAACTTGACATGTAAGCTGAAATCCTATAACCTAGCTTTGAAGATCAGTCACAGGTACTACAGACTTGAAGAATTCTTACCGTTCTATTTTTTGTGTTTGCACGCGTAGATGTATACATATATTTTAAAGTTTCTAGGGTTTAGGGTTTTTTGGCAAGCAACTCTACTTCAGAAACCTTAGTTCTATAGCACTTTCATTGTGCAAAGATTTTTGACAATTCTAAAGGTCATAGTACTTCTAAATTGCAGGTTGTTTTTTTCAAGGGCATTTTCAAATGCCCTTGTATTTTCGAAGGGCAAAGGCTTAGCAGACAGTTAAATTATCAAGATTTTTTTAAACAGAAATTTGGAAGTTTTGTAGTTTTGTTTAAACTTGATTTATCACACTGTAGATGTACACAATATTATGGGCTGACTTCACA
This sequence comes from Rynchops niger, assembly GCA_013400035.1. Lineage (NCBI taxonomy): Eukaryota > Metazoa > Chordata > Aves > Charadriiformes > Laridae > Rynchops > Rynchops niger. The sequence goes on from VXBH01001164.1 coordinate 35,464, forward strand.
AAAAACACCTGACAGACACTACAGCCACACCTCCTCATAAGCAGTATCAGAAGCCTACATTTAAAGGAAGATGCTTTGCACCTGTGCAAACATATCTGTCACCATTAAATTACAAGTTTATGTATGCTTTATTATTTGATTTGCGTTTGAGAAATTCACTAGCCTACACAATCTGCTCGTCTTCATGCAGAAAAAAATTATTAAAATACATCAGAGCTAAATATACATCCAAGATACAAGACTGAGCCTTCTAGTAGTGCAGTCCAGAAAGACAGCACTGACACCATTTAAGATGAAGCTGAATAGCAAATATATCTATAGCCCTCAGAATTACTGTATGCAATATGACTACCCAACACTAGACAGAGGGATAAAACTGAAGTTTAAAAACTAACAATATAAAAAAAACTTTAGTAACTTATTAGGCATGTTTTTCTACTTGATTACTTTGTTGTCCTTATTTTTAAAAAAGTTATAGTGCAATCTCTACCTCTACATAATTAACATAGTATTAATGTGTAGAAAGAGCTACCCTTCTAACTGTAGTAAGTGAAGTTCACCATTTATATCCCTAGTTAAACGTTCAAAATCTGGGAGTTTCCTCAACTACATTCTTCATCAGAGGCAATTCTGACATTTCAGAGTTCCTCTAGTGGAAGGAAAGAATATTTGTAACTTCTTATTTTTCATGTAAGCAGAAACTAAGCTTTTCATTAGCCAATGGATTTTTTAAAAAATGAAAACACAACTAATAATGTTTCACTAAGTAGTAAGTTTAAAGCCCCTTTTTGAGTAGAAGGATGCAGAGAAGTTCTCGAGGACTTACATACTAAAGTGAAAGTCTGGTCGTCTAGTCACATCAAGGGATGTTTGGGGAGAACACCGTAGCAGTTTAAGGAGTTCCCACCTCTTAGTGTGCATTCCCATTCTGCAGTTCTATCATTGTTCTAGCACAGCTGGTTGTCCCACTCTACTGAAAGGCTGTGCTAAGGTCTGCTACAGCCAAGCACTCTGGATTACTTTTCATCTAAATCAGTTCCCCAAGTCAGCTCCCCACTCAAGCAGGTCTGCAGTAAGAGCTGTTTAAATGACAGTGCCTAAGCCCAATTAACGCAGATAAAAAGGGTCCTCCACTTCCCCTTTCACATTATCAGCCAGAGACTTCTGCCACTTACTGTACTCCAGTTCTGGAACACACCCAATCATATAAGCCAATGTGAGTCATTATGATGGCAGAAAACTAATGTGGAAAAATATCACAGAATCACAGACTAGTTAAGGTTGGAAGGGACCTCTAAAGGTCATCTGGTACAAGCCTTGCTCAAGCAAGGCCGCCTACAACAAGCTGCCCAGGACCAGGTCTAGATGTTTTTTTAATATTGTGTAAGGATGGAGTCTCCACAGCCCTCTCTAGGCAACGTGTGCCAGTACTCAGTCACCCTCACAATGACTGAGAAAGTGTTTCCCGATCTTCGGGAGGAACCTCCTGTGTTTCAGTTTGTGCCCACTGTCTCTCAACCTGTCACCGGGCACCAGATAAAAGAGCCTGCTCTGTCCTTTTTACACCCTCCCTTCAGGTATTTATATACATTAATATGATCCTCCCAGAGCCTTCTCTGCTGCAGGCTGAACAGTCCCAGGCTCCTTCAGCTTTTATCATAGCAGAGATGCTCCAGTCCCTTAACCATCCTTGTGGCTCATCGTTGAACTCTATTCTGTATGTCCATGTCTCAGTTGTATTAGGGAAACCAGAAACAGACCCAGCATTCTAGGTGTGGCATCACCAGCACTGAAAACAGGGGAAGGATCGACCACATCCCTTCCACCCGCTGTCAACACTCCTCCTAATGCAGCCCAGGATGCCATTCACCTTCTTTGCCACAAGGGCACATTGCTGACTTGTGTTCAGCTTGGTGTCCACTATGACCCCCAGGGCCTTATCTACAATACTGCTTTCCAGACGGTCTGCCCTCACCATATATTGGTGCATGAGGTTGTTTTTTCCCAGGTGCAGAACTTGTTGAACAGCATGAGTTTCCTCCACATTAGCAAGTGGAATCAGCTTGCCTTATGATCAGATACACGTGAAAAAGACACAAGAGAGATAAAGACTGAAGCAAGAAATGGAAAAGCACAAAGGGATGGAAAGGAAATAGACCTCACAATTCAATGGTGAGAAGTTAATGGTTTGGTTCTGCCATTATGTGAAACTGCGCTTTGCATCAATGAAACAAAAAGGATGGGTGAGGCACAGAAATAGTCTGAGATTGCTTAAACAATGCTGTCAGATATGCAACCATGGGCTAAAAAAAGCATTTTGGTTTTTGCATTCAGAAAATCAGGACTTTTACAAGCACAAGAAATTTAGAAACACTTCTGGGGTAGGTTCCTAAAATTTGTAGTTTTACCTCCCATGAAGCTCAAATTAATCACAAATTATCCCTTCTTTACAGTTGCTCTATATGTAATACTACAGGTAACACTGACAACATAGGTCAATATGACAACCCTTCCCCAAAGCACAAAACACTGTCCGAGTCCACAGTGTGTCCTGAAAGTAATACTGCTCCCTCTCCAAACACCAAGCATAAATACATCAAGTGTTTCCTGAAAGCACTGTACTTGCTGCATAGAAGTTTTTGGTGCAATACGCATACGACATGAAATTCCATGATTCTAAGCACAATGCTCTTGATGAGAGCGTTGAAGCCACTGTACAGCACAATGTCAACAGTAATATGGAATCACCTACAAAGAAAGCAGCTGCTATACAACTTTAGGTCCCAGCAACACATGAAAACCTTGAAAATCTTCCTAAAACAAAAGTGCTAGAGAGAAAAAGGGTAGGTCTAAAGAAAAAGTATACATCAGCTGGAAAAAAAAAAAAAAGCAGGTAGTTATTTATGCAGTATTTGTATAGTCCTTTTGCCTTCCATGGCAACTGTAAGCCACCGTAACTCTCCCATGATGTATAGGTCTGCAACAAGTTAAGTTTCAACTACACTTTGCCTATATAAAGACAGCTGTATGGTCTTAATATTTATATGCATGAACAGTTGATTCACCGACTGTGATGCTCTACATTAACCACCACCAAAACCAGACTGACTACAGGTCTTATTTTCAGCAGTATTCATTTGGAGGCAGTGCAGATTCTACAAACAAAATTCAGATCCTAACACTTCAGAAAAAAAAGCAGTTACTCTGCCTGAAGGTGTTACTTTATAATAGTGCTAGATTACCACAGCAAGCGTTACTGAGCAACTGAAACACACTCTCTGTTTTCCCGTCCTTTTATAAGAACCATCCCTGTCAAGACATCAGCAGCAATAGTCTTGTTACTGCTAGTTTTTCAGAATCATCAAAGAAGTAGAGGGAATAATAAAAAGCAAATTAAAACAGATTGTTACCAAGCTCAGTGATAAAATAGAGCTTTAACACACTTTCAGTTATTTTATTTTGGGTTTTTTTACACTACAATCATGACAATATTTTAACTCTTGGAAATAACATTAAATTACATTTAAAAATTAAATACTTGGAAGGAAATACTACAGGCAATAACATCAATCGAAAGATTTGTGAACCATGATTCCAGACTGGAACAGAGAAATTAGATGTATTGCAGCTGTATGTATTAAGTAAAGTTCTTATTATGGCCCCGATTTGACAATATGCTTATAGTGTACACATCTTCATTAGAACTATTCAGAGATTGGAGATCCAGTGCATGTTTGACACACATCTTTTGAAACAGCAGCCCGTGTCACATAATAAACGATAATGAAAAAAGTTATTCAGAAATCCTGCTCCATGACTGGTTATTAGCTCAACAATAATTTTCTAAATAAAACATGGTTTAATTGATATAATTTGCCTTTACGGAATTCAAGGCACAGAACATGCTTCTTACCTGTAATTGTTGATACTTTGTTACATTAATCTTCTCTATCGATTTAGCCAAATCAGGATGATGGACAACATCATCTAAATCTTCTGTGTCTTCAGTTTCAGATGTAGAAGCGCTTTCTACTGTCACTTTCACAGGAATACCTGTCTAATTACATCAGAAAAGAAAAACACACCCACTCACACCATGACACTATGCAATAAAAATCTAAGATTAAATAGTACCAAAAGCTTAATTTAAATTTCAAAGTCCCTTACAATGCACATTGTCCAGCTATGCAATTTTGAAATAAATTTGCATAAACCAATATTTTTAAAAAAATCATATGTGTGCATATATTTGGTATGTGGAAAGGATCTGGTGGGAGCGGGAGCCGCAGGGCTGCTTCCAGCCCACTCTAACTGACCCACTGCACAGCAGGGCTGAGCCCCGCAGCCAAGATGTCAGTGCCTCAGGGAAGGCCTAATTACGAAAGGGTAAAAAATGCCAGATAGGAAGAAGAGGAGGGAAGCCAAAAAGTGAGAAAGAGCAGAGGGAATGCCAGGCTGGAAGGATGAGGGGGATAGCCATGCTCCAGACCAGGGAAGACCTATGCCACAGCAGGGGGGTGGGCAGAGGTGCTTTGACTGGTGGACAGCCTCTGCTGGAGCACATTTTCCCCAAGGGAACGCAACCCATGGAAAGCCCATGCCAGAGCAGGGGATAAGTGTGCTGTCTTCAGCAACGCTTCAGACCCTTCTGTGAGCCAATTTAATCCATTAGTACACACTAACACACTTCTCCACCTTTTCTCAAAAGGGTGAGGCAGGGGGCGAAGATGGAAATGGATGTGAAGGAGAAGGAAGAAAAGAGTGGAGATTTTTTTCCTCTGGTATGTTTACTACAGCGGTTCACATATGAGTGCAAATACAAGTATGTAGTCCAAAAGCAAAAGCAGGAAAGAGAGGAAGGGGGAAGCAGAATGTTTCAGAGAAAAATGCTGTTAATTCTCCCTACTGCCTGCGGAAGGATTGTGCCCATACTCCAACCCAGCTTGCTCATAAGGCTAAGAAACCAAAAGGTGTGATACAGAAATGCGAGTAAACTACATATCAAAGAAATTTCAACCAAATGCTGACATAAACTATTATTTTGCATGTCTGTGAGAGAGAAACTTTAAAAGTATGCTCCAGTCTAACTTTTAGACAACAAGACTCTGTCGAGAACACTTTCAACTTTTTCAAGCATTCATCTACTAAATAAACCACCATATGAGAAAGAATGTACCTGAATCTTCACTGGTAATTCTTCAGTACTATCCACTGGTCCCCCTCTAAAGTTAGAAAAAAACACTTTTGAGAAAACTAAGTTTATAATATCAATAATGCTACTTCCATTTCCAAACACAGGATTCTAGCACAGGTGAAGCAGTAAGAGTAAAAACTGCATCAGACACTGCACTATACCACCCTAACACTCATTACATCGTCATTTTGTTCTATTAGTACTCCAACTTAACCATGAACTAGAGCAACATTACTGGATGTAATATCTTCAATAGGCTTAGTTAATTCAATTTTGCTTAGTTAATTATTATGAACTAAAGCCAATAGGAGAATTTGGTGTTCAGCACTTTGAAAAACAACTTTAATAAAAATAGTTATGATAGAGCAGAGCAAAAGTAATCTTTTGTTTAAATACTTTTATAGCCTCCATTTTGAGACGCCAAGGTGTAGGGAATACATTAAAAAACAAAGCAAAACAAAAACTGTTTCAGAAGGAAGCATGATAACAATATTTTTACTTCCATGTGTAACAATTTAATTTTTTTTTTTATTTTACTTTACAGGGCTCAGGCGATCACAATAATTATGTTGGCATTGGGGGAGACAGAGCAGAAAGAAGAGGTGGAAAAAATACCTAGGCACCTCAAACTGGTTGCCAAATTAACTACACTACAAACTTAGAAAACTAAATTGCATCTTCAGCTATGGTAAGGCTGAAAAATCATTAGTAAAAAGAGAACAAGCAATCAAAGTGGATTTGGTTGTGTTTTGTTTGCTGGGTTTTTTTGCTACACCTGAATATTCTTTGTGTATTTTAAAAACTTACTGGAATAGAATTTATGTAACGTGCTCAAAATTTATAAAAACAGAAAAAATTATGGATGCAATGTAAAATTCTGTGTGTAACTTTCAAATATTTATTTTAAAAAACTAACGCTACTTTCTACTACAATTATCATGTAGGTTTTATGCTTTAATATTTTCCCTTATACTACGAAAACCTCACCTGCATCTCTTCGCACGTTCTGCAGTCCGCCAAGGAAGGAAGCCTTTTGTGCCAGGTGGTAGTGGTTTTGGTGAGTAACTGTCTTTCACAGACATATTTTTCTTCCCAGGACTTACAGACTTTTTAGGCGGTAATCCTGTATTGAACAGCAAGAACAGAAGAGAAGAGAAGGGAATTCATTATACATAGTTATTTACATATAAGTTCACAGCCTACTGTTCATAAGTAAAATCTCCTGTGTAATAAAAGCGACTGTAGGAAACCTACTTTTCAGCATAATTTTGCTAAAGTGTTCAAAAACTTTTTTGTTTTGCTTCTCAAAAAGAGGGGTGGACAGCTTACCTGCTTGCAATTATAAGCCAATATACTTGACTGCTATGTTAGGTTGATGTATGTAAGACATGCTGTTCAAAAAAGAAAGCGAAGTTTTGTAGCTGAAGAGGTTTATTCACATTACTAATTTCAGATACCTAATTCCATTGTCTCAAGTGGGATCTTAGTCCACGTAGACAATAAGGCTATCTATGTGCTTCAAACTGCCCTCTAGTGGCTTTAGTGTGAAGAACGTTGGTTTTGCAACTGGCAAAAAGCTTGAAAACTAAAGCTGGTACTCATGTTGATTGCTTCTACAGAACACGAGCAACAGTGAGAACTCAGGTTATAGTTTCTCTGAAACCAATAAAACAAATAACTCTTTAACGGTATATAAATGCATAACCGTGGTAATGGGATTACAAATTTCAGGTCATTCTTAACAAGTAAACAGGAAACCACCACAAATATAATTAAGTCAGGCATTTTCTTCTTCCATAACCCTGATCACCACAGTTTATTTGTACAAAAACTTCAATATGATTTATGCTTACCTCTCTGCTTCCAGATAACTAGAACAAAGATGAAAGACAGCCAAATGTATTACAGTGAAATTTTTTGTAACTTATTGAGAAATATTTAGTGTATTGCAGCTATCAGTACTTAATTATAAATATTCAAGATACTTGTGGTATTTCAAACATACTATTTATAATAGGTTTATAAGTTTTAAAAAAAAAAAAAATCTTATAACATTTTGTACATCAGTAACAAAACCCGCATGCTTTTTTGTCATGGCAGAGGACAGTCTGCTACAGAAAGGTTACAACATCAGAAGAACTAGACAACTTACTACCACAAAGCTTCCTAGAAGTGAAAGTTTGTGGAGAGGATACACTCAGAATAAATACATGCAATGCTTCCACGTACTTAAGTCAGCATATACTACCATTTTTCCAGCCACATATCTAGCAGCACTAAAAACAAGATCAAGTTTCCTGCAGAAACCACCAAAGGCAGAAGACACATTATTGAACTAAGAATAAATGGAATTATTTTTTTAAGGCAAGTATGCTGCAGAACACTGACATTTAGACACATTGTGTATTTTATAATTAAAGCTCTTAAACACTGAAACAGTATTTTGTAGACAAAATTTACTATAATCAGAGAAAACAAAGACAGCATTACCAATACGAATAGTAGCTTTTCCTTTTCGACCACTTCCTAGGACAATAGTTCTTTTCTTTGGTCTAGTTTTCAAAGCATCCTTGGAAGACGGAGATGTCAGCCACTTATACTGGAGATTTTTTTTTAAAGAAAGACAAATTGTTTTATTAATTGACATTTAAAGAGGCGCTCATTTAAGACTACAGGGGTTTTTGTCAGATATATGGAGAACACTGCTAGTTACAGAAGGCTTAATAATAAACTGTAAAATTAAGGAAAAAGAAAAATCCCACAAAGCCCAAATTCAAACACAGATTCAATGCAAGTCTGAGTGCTACATTACCAGAAAGTGTTCCCAGAACACCACTATAATACCCTATCCAGTATTTTCCTTTCTCCTGTGCGAAACACTTCTCCTTTTATAGTAAAAAAAACGGCATTGACCCTATAAAAAGGAAACTCTGGCTTTTGCTTTTCATTCTCAGAAAGCTGGCTTGCTAGGAATGGCTGGCTCAGGCCAAAGTCTCCAGAGTAATAAAAGCTTCCCTAACATGATTTTTGTATTACCAATAAAGCTAGTATTTTAAAAAGTACAAAGTTTAATTTTCACTGCCTGTAATGAAAAAATCATTCTTACACAGTAAAAGCCTCCAAACTAAAATTAAGACACAGTGATAATCAAAGGCAATTGCTGTACTTCAATCTTCATCTCCTTGCAGCAACACCTCTATTCTTAAAGGTTCCCTTTCCCCAATGCAAGTTTTATTATTCCAGGTAGATATTCTCATTTTTTCAGTGTGCATCAAGCTTTAGTTAGTACAAAGTAAATGCAGTTGATATTAACACAAAGCTTATCTCAGAGGGCCTTAAACCCCACATCAGAGTACTAGGAACAGCATGCCAAAGTTGTTCCCACCTAATGCACAAGGAAGTTAAAATGCATTACTGTACTCTAACTAACCAAGTTTAGTCCAAGTTTATCACTGGCAAGAAAAACTTTAAAAAAAAAGATCTTTGGATTCAAATAATCCAAAGGTTTTGGTGGGTCTACTGCTGGATCTAGTTCCTGAGACAAGTGAACTGTTCATTTTAAACTAAAAAATAGACAGATTAATATTAAATTGTAAACTTATCAGAGCAGGAGTATCTTAATTTTCTTTTACTACACACATAAAAAAGCAGCTATACTAGGTTAAACCTAAAGTTCATCTAGCCCAGTAGCCTGTCTCTTGTCTAGCTGCCTGCTGCCTGTTGTACAACATCTAAGTATAAAGACAGCAAACATATTAAGACAATGTTGAAAAATGACTAAGTCCTTGAGCTGAGACTATGGAAGCAACTTGTTCTATAGACACCTTCAGTGGATTTTTCCTTTAAGTTATTCAGTCTCTCTCAGAATCTACACAAACTTTCACCACCTATTCCACTCAATCATATCTACAATTACAATCAATGATACTAGCTACACAGTGCTGCTAGGATAATACCACTTTCCTCTGTTTTAGCTGCCCACCAAATTTAAAGGCATCAATTAGCAGTAGCAGCTCTTCTTGGAAACTTGAAAACCCAACCCATAAGGCAAGAACCTACATGCTATTGAAAAGCGAAGAGAAACAACCAGTTTTTATGCAGAACAGGATGGAAGGGCTTCTGTAACTGGTATCCAGTAAGCAAGTGGCAACAGTACATTACAGGCTATTTATGGCAGCCAAGATGTGATCTTTTGTAGGTGTGATGGCTTATCATTATAAGGCCATTCAAAAGCCCACCAAACTTCTCTTTGTACAGCAACACAGCAGCACCTTTATATATTTTCTGCATAAGCAAAATCATGGAGTTGACACAAGTGCCATGATGAGATGGTACAGAATGCATCTCTGCCACTTCTCAGATAAAACAAATTTGACACTTCGATGAGTTTTACTGATGAGAATTATGAGAGTTAGCCTTTGGCAGGATAAAAAGCTGAAACTAGAGGCAGATGAAACAGGAGGCAGTACTAGGGATGATCATCCATGCAACTCTTTAGCTATCTGTGGGTGAGATATGGTATGAGTTAGGTCACACGTGCAAGAGTAAACAACAGATTAGTTTCACACAGAAAATTACATCTTATACCTTGTGTTCAACAAGTCTCTAGACATAGGCTACACATAGTCCAACCTATTCTTCATTTTCTATGAATATGAAATCCAGACCTCTAGCAACTAATATAGGTAAAAGAAATAAAAGATCCCTAGTAAATTAAATAATTTGAAAGATAGGTACACGTTTTCTCCATTACAAAAAATGTACCAGCACATCCTTTTAGAACCTCACCTGTTTGGAGGCAGTACACAGATGACAAAAGGAAGCAATATAGATGCTGACTGTATTCTGTCTGACAAACTTAAGTCACAAGAAAGAAACGCTGCTTCTTCAAATTTGTAAACTTAGGCTATAATGGACCCTCCATAAAAAAAAACCATGAAAAATCTGAAATTTTTGTATTAAACTAAAATCTGATAAAAATAAACCAAACCAGAGGGTTAGTTACATCCAGAATTTAGACTTTAGACATTAGGACTCTCACAAAAACACTCTTACATTGTTTTTACTTGTCTGTTATCTTTTAAATCATACTGCTGAATTTTGACTACTAACAGCATGAAGAAACATCCCTTGCAGTTCTTTCTGCAGCAGAGCTCAGTGACCAACTGTTTGTCTTCATTAACACCTCCTACGATTTACTCATTTATTCCCGAGTTTTGACTCCTTAGAAAAAAAACCACCCCAAAAATAACCCACTCCAAAACACACCACCAACACCCACACATAACAAAAGAAAACCTCATAATGATTGCTGACTTTCAATATAGAGCACAAGATACTACCTCAAAGAAACTCAACTGTTTTTCTCTTCATAATATCCAGGCTTCTCTAACTATCTCAAAACCAACTGTAAAACCTAGATTAGTGTAGTAAATGTTTCAGTTTTAAAAGAATATCAAGTCAAAATCAAATGTTTGTGTTCATCTTGCTGAACAGGTGGATTATCCCTGAGTGTCTACACTGTTGCCATGATAAACAGCAAATATTATCTACAACAGCCTACTCACAGAGCTTGTGAAATAAAGGATCTAGGCTGCTTTTATTTGTGGAAGAAGCAAAGTTACTTAGCAAGCTGGTGGGCAGTCCTTTTTCATTTATACTATTAACAAGGTATGAAGAATGACTAGCTTCACCACTAAGACTTAAGATACTGCACTGCCTGGATAAATACAAAATGAGTGTCCCGCGTTGAGTAATCTTTTAGTATATGGGAGATTCCCCAGATAGTTGCTTCTTCTCACAGTTCAACTTTCCAATCATCTTGAGCATTTCCAGGCAGATGCTATTTTCACATGATCCCTGCAACATTTTGCAAGTGTTGATTACATCTGCCAAGGAAAAAGAGTACTCCTTCACAACCAACCTCAATTTCTCCAAAAAAGTCTTTAAGAGATTCAAGTGGGGAACTGTATTAATCCTCAAGGAATTCTACACACCGACTTCTCAGTTTATTAGATATTCCCTATAGAACCACAGATCTGACTTTAAGCCTTTTCAAAACCAAAAGATCAGTAAGTTCCAGAACAAGAACTGGCATTGTTGCAGCTCTGTGAAAACAACAGTACACTCCAATGTTTGCTGTCTCCTTCGGGAACTGAATCCAATTTCTGTGTCATAGACAAAAGACTCAGTATTTAAACAGTATATCTAATCATAAATGGTTTGGATATTCAGTTTATGCACATTACTGTAAACTCTCTATGGACTATTAGATAAAGATGGCAAGTACTGTAACTAAACTAGTTTCTTATATGGTCAGCATTGGAAAGGATAGTCTTGAGTAAATTAAAAAAACTTTAACTATGTAAATTATTGACAAAAATAAGTTTTAAAATAAATTAAGTTTTAAATTGTGATTTCCTTTCCTTTTTAATGAAAAGTTATTGTTACCATGTTAACAAGAAAGCATTCCAGCAGTTCAGCAGCAGTATTTACTTAACATTCCATGGTAATGCCCAAATACACAAACATTTCAATTTTTTTTTTCATTAAGTGGATATGCTGGTTTTATTACATGTTACATCTTAAATTACATAAGAAATCATACAAAACATCCAGTACAATATCATGTTGCTGCTAGCTTTTTTGTTTGTTTTTTTTAACTGCCTAAGAGTCAGACTTCTGTTTATAACGAGAATAACTGTTTTAGATTAATTTGTCCTTAAAAAAAAAAAAAAAAAAAATGCAATGGCACCTACGAAGAAAACCCCAAACTCACTCCAAAATGCCTAACACATACCTCTGAATTAGCACTATTTCCATTCATAAGAACTCTTTCAATAATTTTTTTCATCATAACGTGATCTAGAATGAATTAAGATATCTTATTAAGAATTTCCTCTATGAGACAAGTATTTATGCAAACAAACAGATCATTGAATAAGCAGTACCCATTACCCACCCTGCTCCCTTCCCTCATTTTAACACTGTTTAGCTAAATACTGTTGCAGGTTTTTTCCTTAAAAGCGGTTTATTTCCCCCCCAAGAATTACTGGGGAAAAAAAAAAACAATAAACAAAACAAACCACAAAGATGGCAAAGGTAGATACAGATACATACCAATTAATGGATTTTTTCTTATGTCAAGTACCACTAATGTTGTATTAGTTTGAAGAGCATCTAATAACGACCTTGCTCCTTCACTGGATATTCCACACTGCTGCAAATCAAGTGCTAAAAAGTTTAAGGAGGTAAAAGAAAAATAATATTCAGTGGCGTAACCTGTAGTCAATATCTAATATAATAAATCCACACCTGCTGAAAACCAACATTTCATAGAACATGAAGCATGAGAAAAAGAGGACATGACAATAACAGCCATGTGTAAAAACAAGAATATTACTTTCAGAAAAGAAAACTAGAAATTTAAAACTATTATAGATCAACATTAAGAAATAACTGCTAAACAACTACAATTGAGGCAATATAAAAGTCACACTTAAGTCACTGTTCTTGACAATTCCTAGTAAATATGATATTCCCAGGCACCAATTAATTCAATTGCCCAAGGTTACATCATATGTACAAACTCACAACTCAGGTTTAAAAAGTGTGAGCTGATGCTTCTACAAGATCATTGCTTCCATACATCAATAAGCGATGTGGTGGCCATGAAGTAGTACTATTATGGTTTTGTCATTTAATTCACGTTGTGCATTCACAGTATCACAGACTGGTTGAGGTTGTAAGGGACCTCTGGAGGTCATCTTGCCGAATCGCCTCTGCTGAAGCAGGATCACTTAAAGCCTGTTGCCCCGTACCATGTCCAGATGGCTCTTAAAGACCTCCAAGGATGAAGACTCTACAACCACTGTGCGCAACTTGTGCCTCACAGTAAGAAAGTGTTTCCTGATGTTCAGGAGGAGCCCCCAGTGTTTCAGTCTGTGCCCACTTTCTCTTGCCCTGTCACCAGGCACTACTGGAAAGAGTTGCCTCCATCTTCCTTACAGCCTCCCTTCAGATACACCTTGATGAGACCCACCCTGAACCTTCATTTAGCCTAAACAGTCCCAGTTCCCTCAGCATTTCCTGAAACACGAGTTGCTCTAGTTCCTTCATCATCTTAGTGGCCCTTTGCTGAACTCTATCCAGTACGCTCCAGCTCTCTCCTGTACAGGGGAACCCAGGTATGGCCTCACCAGTGACAAGTAGAGGGTGAGAATCACCTCCCTCAGCCTGCTTGCAAGTTCCTGCCTAATGCACCCCAGGATATCATTAGCCTTCTTTGCCACAAAGGCACTTTGCTGGTTCATGGTCAGTGTTTTGTCAACCAGGACCTCCAGGACGGTTTCTGTAAAGCTGCTTTCCAGCCACACAGTGCCCGGCATGTTCTGGTGCATGGAATTATTCCTGCCCAGGTGCAGAACTTTGCAATTCCTTTTATTAAATTTCATGAGGTTCCCATCAGCCCATTTCTTAAGCCTGTTGTCCCTCTGGATGGCAGCACATGCCCACCTTCCCAGGGATCCAGGCAAGGCTGACTAGCCTGTCGCTCCCTGGGTCCTTCTTCCCAGCCTTTCTGAAGATGGGATTGATATTTCCTATCCTCCAGTCCTCAGGCACACCTCCCCAACACCATAATTCTCCAAAGATTATTGAGTGGCCTCTAAATGACATCAGACAGCTCCCTCAGCACTTGTGCCTCACAGTAAGAAAGTGTTTCCTGATGTTCAGGAGGAGCCTACGGCCTTCTGTATGTCCAGTTTACTTAAGTACTCTCTAATCTGGTCCTCTTCCATCAGTTTGCATGTTATCTGGACACCTTGCTCAAGCTAAAAAACAATTTCAACAGGTAAGTATTTGATTCCGGAATGCTATGACTTACACAACCACCATTAGACATTTTGTATACATACACTGTAGCAAAAATTACTTCTCTGAAATACTTGAGGACAATACTAGATGACACATTATTTGGACACTTTGACAATTCAAAAGAGGAAGAGAAATTTCTTTTGAAAAAAGATTACTCTTTCCTAGCTATATAGTGAGTTACTCTTCTGGCTCCACTTGCTATAACTGACAATTTTTTAAGTTCTCTCCCTGCCTCTACAATATCTTAAGAGAGTCAATATTTCACAATACCTTTTAGCCAAAGGTCCTCTCCTAGACAGTCTGCAAAGGCACTTGCTCCTCTATCTCCAACAAGCATGTTGCAGTTGAAAGTAATCCTCCTCAAGCCGGTCATATAGTCAAGGTCAGGTCTCCTGTAACGTAGGCTTTCAGCCCAAGCTTCACCATGTCTTTTCATTGCCTGGTGCTTTGTAAACAAAGAAGCTCTTACCAAGTGCAAAGGCAAAGCCATTATGATGACAAGAAGATCACAACTTACTTTGTAACTGACGTTTAATGGCTTGAGTGCTGATATAAGAAACACGGTTATACCATTTCTGAGTTCAAGAAATACAAGTAATTTCTAAATATCATAGTTATGTTTGTTCTGATCATCCAATTCACAATGCAAATTATTAAACAGGGCTACAAAACACCTTATTACCTTCTTTTGGCAGACAGATACTTTCAACACATCTTGAATAGGAAATACACACTAGGAAATTATGTTTTCATGCAAAACAATGTTAACATTAATTAGAATATTGTACTAGTCACAAGCTTACTAATCAGTTAATTACTAGCTTCTACACTGTAAACTCTGTTCTTACCCAGTGCTTAAGAATACTTAAGACATTTTTCAAAATTGGTGACAATGAAAGAAGTACTCCCCAAAACAGGTGTCAGGCACTTGCAGCCATAATCGTCATTTAAGGAAAATACATCAGTCTGAACTGTTATTTCTTTAAGTGATCTTTATTAAGAAATACCATATTTAAATCCCCCATCAGTAAACTAAGCTACTTTCGGCATACAAAGTCACAAATTTCAGAAGGACTATTCACATACTTAACTTCAGATGTTTAACTTCACATATGCTGCTCACAAAGTGATTTGATGTATTTAGAACTTGAAAGTAAAAAACCCCAAATGTATTTAAATGCTTGTGAATATTTAGTTCTAGGGAAGGTGTTTAAATTACCTTTAATACATTTGCTATATGTTCTGCCCCTCGCCATGTGAGGCTACATCCTGTGAAGTTTACATATCGGATAGTAGCTGAATTCTTTACACTCTGACAGATTGCTGAAGAAAAAAAAAGCATGCATGTTATCTACACACACCACAGCCAGATTATCAGAACACACTTTTTCATTGTCAGATTAGGAAGCTCAATCAGCTTTAATAGGCAAAGGCTTGACAAAGAACTAGTATTGAAACACAAGGTATATTTTAAATATATATAATCTTTGAACACTTTAAATGTATCTAGCACAAGTGTTTAGTAAAGACTATCTGAACAAGCTAGAACGTATTTTATTTCAGTTTACTTATGTAGACATGAACAAATCAAGAAAGAGTTAACCTCAAACTGTTATGACTGTTGTTTTAAATAGAAGTATAATCATTATTAATTAGTATGGTTACTTAATAGCATCAAATGAAGAAATTCAAGTCTTTAAATGTTGTTAACTCATGTACAATAAAGTGAAGATTGTTACTTTAATCACTATTGACAAATTTAAAACAGGAATGGAAATAATAAAAAAAAATCTTATCTATTTAAAGGACTAAAATAAGAGAAGTATGTTTACACACTTTTGATTCTGAACTTACTTTCTAATCCTCCATCTCCAATTGGACAGTGGGCCAAAGAAACACTCTCCAGAGATGAAGCTGTGGCCAAGCCCTTCAGAATAAAAACAATGTTTGTTAACTGGCTTGAAAAGGAAAAATACAAACAGAGAAAAGACCCTGTCACCCAAACTGCTCAGAACTCTCTGTGGTCCCTACAACAAACTCTAAGGGTTTCAGAACAAGGTCAAGTGAACCTTAAAGGTCATTTTAAGCTGGTTCATTTCTTTAGCACAGGAGGAGTGGTAGCCTATGGGCAATGAGCAGCAACCTCCTTTCCTAGAAGCCACTAACAAGCAAACTAGAGAGTGTTCCAACACATCTTGAAGACCTGTTTTCATCTCCTTGGTGTCCCACAACTTTCTTTTTGTCACATACATGCACAGTAGTTTGAGTCACAAGCATAAGTTATACGCCCCAAACAAATGGCAGATACGTTGCTAAGAACCTTCTAGTAAGCCTTGATGAATCAGGGTAAGGGAAGGTTATGTGATTTTAATAGGTTCAGCAAGGCTAGATTATACTAAATGTCTCAGCAGAATCATTCATACAATAGACAATACAGATATCTTAGAAGAGAAACACCCTTGTTGGTGACAAGTATTTATAAAATTAAGTTGCTACTTCTCTACGTTCTAAGGATATTTTCCATTTATTTGTATACTAATATATTCTCACCTTTGTTAAAAGTATTAGATCTCTCTCCCTCAGAAGCAAACCCTGCAGTTCTAAATTTTTTAGTACATCTGATATACTGAGACAGCCTTTGACAGCTTTGCATAGTTGGCCAGTCAAGTCTTTTGATCGAATTGCTGGAATTCTCCTTCTAAAGTAAGTTTTATATCTTTCAACACCTAGTAAACAACAGAAATTACACATCAGTAAAATCCAGTCCCTACTGACTTAAAAGCAATCATAATTACACCTTGCTTTTTTGCTGCTTTTCTTAAATAGAAATAATTCCTTAGGTGTTACAATTCCTCCCCCCCATGTATTCAATCACTCAAAAGGTTTGTGCCACAAATTCTAACACGCATACATCAACATATTTATCTTTTATAGCCGTTACTACAAACCTGATTCTCCAAGACCCTGTTGATGAAAACTTCTTATTCCAATAGAAGTCAGAGTCTTATCATGCCTGACAGCATTCAGAAGCGGTGCCCAATCAGCAGCTTTGATGCTATCTACAATTAGATCAAGAGCACCCTGATTCAGGTTAGCCTTCACAGCTTTCAGTGGGACAGAGCCTTGAAGAGCACAAAGATGTTCATAATGTGAGTAGAAATCCAGCATGCACTGTCTTCTTACTTTGACTGACTCAATCATTTCTTCTATGTGATAAATACCTGTCTAAAATAAGGGAGGGGGAAAAAAAAAAGATAGAAACTTTTTGCAATGTATAATTGATATCACAACAATCTCAATTCAACATTCACAACCAAAACATGAATATGTTCATTTATATTGTATAGCATTTGCATGTCTTTGACGTGGCAGCTAAAACATTGATGCTCACCAACTCTGTTAAGTATAGCTGAATGAATAAGGGGGTGGAAAAAACCCCAAACAAACAACAAACCTGCATTTTTATTCTCCCACACAAAACACAAAAGGCCTAATGTTCAAGCACTAACTGCTGTAAAGTTCTTCTTTTCCTCTTAAAAGTTAATTTTGTAGTGCCAGGGTCTGCAGACTCCTGAAAGCCTTGGACACCCAACATCAAGGGATACAAATGACTATTCCACAGACAACTAGTTGTGAGCTTCTCTGCTACTTGAATCAGAAGTCTAAATTCTCAACATACAGAGTAAAATGTGTGTTTTCCTAAATATTTTTGCTATTGCATACCTTATATACTTATCTCAGTAAATTTAAGAAAACACTTTTCAAGTATGTATATATATATATGCCTATAAGTCTTTGTTACACATTAGTACCCATGTAGCAAAACATTACTAATTCCCAAGTAGAATCTCTAAATACTGCTATGGCACACCTATTAAGAGTAATTAATCCACAGTCTCAATAGGAATATTTGTCAGTATATTTAAAGGACCCAAATTTATTTATCTATTTATTTATTACTCAAGATAGCACTAAGTATCCCACATGGGATATCAAACAATGTTCACATTGTGAACATTATTTCATACTGTTAAGGAGTAGAAGACTCCAATATCAACATGGGACAAGAGTTACTGTATATGTACAGGCATGTGAGGACAGCCATTCCTAAGAATATAATTTAGAAAAAAAAATTACATTATTAGTAGTTAGATGACTGACAGTAATAATAATAGGAATAGAAACTCAAATAATAGTTCTCTATGCCCTTTTATTTCTTTTATTTCAGCTCTGATTTACTAGCATTATTTAATGACCACACTGTGACCACAAGAACATAGACTAAATTATAATGCAACACTTCACCTTCAGAAAGTGACCATCAGTAGTATAGCACCACTGACTTCAGGTGATGTATCAATGCACAACATAATACCCTTTTATCTCCAGAGCTGATCAATATTCTTTCATGGTGGCTTTCATTGCAACACTTGAACACCACACCTCTAACTGAAGTAAAGAAAGGAGCTCCTGACCCTAGCACTGAAGTTTAACCCACTTGCAGGTAGAAACATACCAGACCCACAATAACTTCCAACGGAGAAACAACTATGTAAACTAAAACTCTTCTGCATGGAAGTTAGCGCCTCCACCACAATCCTAAAATATCTTGACTGGCTCTGAGAATGTACACAGAGGACAATTATTTAGTATCGCTTTCAATACAGAAGCAAGAACCCACCAAATACTACCTAGTGTCAAATTAAAGTTGAAAAAAAGCACATAGTAAAACAGAGAAATCCAGTTCCATGCTAAGAGTTTTTAGGAAGCTGTAAGTTTATACCAATTCAAGAAACAACTGGGCAAATTTACAGGGAGGCAAAAAAATTCCATTCAAGACCACTGACCATAGTAACACCGACCACACCCCACAACCGGAACGGCAAGACACACACGGGAAGCTTCACTATGTTATTACTCTCTGCTTATACATTTCATTAAGCATGGCCTGCTGGGACTAAACACTTAAGTATACAATACAGCATCCACCCAACATACACAGAATCACACAACAGTTCGGGTTGGAAGGGACCTTAAAGATCATCTAGTGGGAGGGGACACCTCCCACTAGACCAGGCTGCTCAAAGCCCCATCCAGCCTGGCCTTGAACACTTCCAGGGATGGGGCAGCCACAGCTTCGCTGGGCAACCTGTTCCAGGGTCTCACCACCCTCACAAAAAAGAATTTCTTCCTGATATCCCATCTAAACATACCCTGTTTCAATTTGAGGCCGTTACCCAGTGTCCTATCATTTCAATCCCTCCTTACTCCCTGGTAAGAGTCCCTCCCCATCCTTCCTGCACGCCCCCGTTAGATACTAAGGCTGCTATAAATACGTAAACAAACAACTGTAGTTATAACTGGGGTAAAAAAAGGGGTTTATGTTTCACCCATTCAATATTGCCCCCAATTCGAGGAATTACTTCAGTGCTCCGCCACCCCAACGAAGCACACCGTTAAACCGGCGTGAACTGCGAGCTGCGCTGATCGACATCACCCACGGAGACAGAAGAGCAGCGCTCAGGGAGGGGCAGAGACAGTCGCTCCCTCCAGCTCCGTACCACCCCCGGCCGGTCCCACCCTCCCGGGAGAGGCCTCAGCTCGCCCCTGCCGGCTGGGCCACCAGCCGCCGCCCGCTCCTCCACCGCGGCACCGACACCACCGCGACGGAGTTACCCACCGCCGCCTCCTCCCCTAGCCTGAAGCCCTCGGCCCGCCGGCCGCC
>VXBH01001164.1:62399-73887 GCA_013400035.1 Rynchops niger
GCTGAATGCCTGCACACTTTGGCCTGGAGAAGGTCAGACAGAGGCAGCTAGCAGCACAGGATGAAGCAGAATATGGTTCTTGCACAGCTTTCCATACCAGACCTGTACTTAGCTATACAGGGTAAGAGAGCTAAATACCACTGGATTAAGTCAATGAAATTGAATTAATTCATCAAATATTTAGTGCACAATTACAATAGTAAATGTATTTCTTCTGTTCAGCTTTCCATCATTATTAGTTTAATGACTTCTGACATTTTACTCAATATATAATGACTTCTTATTTTCTGTTAATGGCAAGTCCCCATATGACATTAAATGAAGCTTGCTCAGACTCAGAATTTTTGCAATTTGCATAGTTCTTCTTGTGTCTTTGAATTTGAAAGATTTTTCTATGAGGCTAATCCATAGATCATTTTATATTTCTAGATACAAGTTTATTAAAAAAAAAAAAGAACTAAAACATCAACACATTTATTTGGAACTGGATACATGTATTCTTGTTTTTGACCAGAAATAAAGTTTGAATGTATATTTTATTAAAATGTAGAGGGCTTTTATTAAAAGTTCGTTAACAACAAAAATAGAAATTCAGAACTTCTTCAGAAAATATTGTCTAGTGTTCTGAAACTTTCAGAAAACAATTAGAAAGAGTCTTTATTATTTTGTATTGAGGTAATATTTATCTACATATTTTGCTATGTAATTTATAAGTTTGCAAGGATGAACTAGGATTTCATCTTAATGAGTTTTTATTCATCTAGATTTGCATCTAAGTTTTAAATTCAGAGAAATGTGTATTTAAAGCTTTAGATGGGGGTCTTCTGGGGAGACAACCTACTGTGAAATCTGGGTTATGATCAATTTTGGCAACAGTATTCCATCACATAATCCCCTTACACTGAAAGTTATATTGTTTTAGTGGGCAATTGCTAATTGCTGTTATTTCCTTTCATTTTTTTTTTTAACACATTTTTTGCAAATAGCTTCGTGTAAATAACTCAGCTGAATTGGAGGCCATTTTTTTTTTAAATATGATGAAATTCAGTGAAAGGGAAATAATATATTTTTCTTGTTTAAACCAAATTCTGCTCTTTCTCAAAATCATTAAAGTTGTCCTATGTTAGAAATACCTTTTAAACTGTTCTTTCAGGTGAAGCTTATGAATTTCCATAAGAAAGTAAATTCTGAATGTAAATTATTCTTTTAAATTAAGATAAATATTTGTGCTGGTTTTAATGGACTTTTAAATTATATATTAAGATCTTAAGTAACATTTTTTTTATTTTGAATATTCTTTTCAGGATCTTTCTAAAACACCTTTTGCACCTGTCATCTGAGAAAAAATGCTTTGCTAGTTCATTTTAAATATGAATAGCTCCCAAAATATGCAAGCCCTAAGCAACAAAAATACAGAAATTCACTCAACTTCATAAGCATCTAGCCAAGGCACTGAGCTTTCTAAAATGCAAATAAGTAATTGTTAACTTCCTAAAAGTTACAAAAATATAAAAAGGAAAGAAAGTTCTATAATTTTGTAATGTCAGAAAGACAAATTTAAGTATACCAAAGAACCTTTTATGTTTTGCAAAGCCAGTTTTATTTCTTAATATTAAAGTAGTTTAGCTTTATGACAAGTGAGACATACAAGCAATAAAAGAATGAACTTGCATACTTTTAATCCACGCTTAATAAATTACAGTCTATACTGTAATGACAAGGACAGTATTACTTCCAAATACGTTACTCAGAGGATGCTCGAATCTTGAGACTGCAAAACTAATTTCACTTAATGAGAGAAGGATACAACAGGAAGAATGATTTTTTTAGCACCTGTCTTTGAGAAAAGTAGACCTCAAGAAAGATTGTTCTGTGCAAGGGAGTATTTTGAGGAAAAAAAAAAGTGACATACTTAAATAGAAAATATTGTTTTTTCTGTAATGATCAGTGGAATTAATCTAAATTAATTTGAAAACTTTGATATTTTAATTCTTTGTTTGCCTTTACTAAAAAGACTGCACGTAAAGTATGATTAATTTGAATTAATCATAATGGAAGGTGTTCGTAGCACTACATTTTTATAGTATGGTGTGAAGTTTGATTCTCTATCTAAAAGCACTTAAAGTACAATACAAAAATTGTTGCACATGAAAAGATTTCAGGCCTTACAATGAGGACTTTTCTGCAACGCTTCACACAGAAATAACAACTATGATACCACTAAATTTCAATATACTTGAGACAAATTTAAAAGGGTCAGCAACATTACTGCTCTCAAGAACAAATTTTTTAGCATCAAATCATAGCAAGGCTGTGTAATTTACAGCTAGATTCAATTTGTCAACAAATTAAGCTCCATTTTCAGAACTATGTAAGATTGGATAAATAGTGGAAGGATAATGTGTTAAGAGTAGAATTTGAAGAATAATTAAGCATATATAAAGGAAAACCTCACTGTATTTCAGTCTACCCAAACTTCTAAAATTTTCAAATTTTAGATTTCAAAATTTCAAAAAAAAAACCCCTCACCTGAGTTTTCATAACTGTCAGAGATCAAATATTTTATTGCTTATAAATGAAAGAAAATTTCTATTCAGAAATTACTAAGAATCCAGAAAAGGTCATCCCTCAAATTAAGACTACAACGAACATCCTTCTTGTTCAGACCAGGCATCCCTGTAGCGTCCCTCTGGTTGATGCTCCAGCTGTGGCCAGTGGAAATGCTGTGTAGGCATAAAAGCCACCTCCTTTTCCGCAGCCCACTCCCCTTGTACTCTCCACAGCTGTTTTACCAGGGGTGTTGGGGAGAACAATCACACCTCGTCCTTTTGCTTTCCCTTATTGACCTGTCACTCAGTACTTTGTGTTATCCATCTTTTGAAGCTGCTCGTGTTGTCTGCCTCTACAAGCTTCTGGGCAGCAAGTTCCACAAGTTCAACACCTGCTACGTAAGAAGTTTTAATTTTTACACAAAATCTCTGGGTTGTTTCATAAAATGTCCCTCAGTTCTGCAAATATGGGATTTAGTACATAACAGTTCCACATGCACTTGTGCAACCACCTTCATGATTTTTTAAACCACAATCATATCCTCAATCAGGCTTATCTTCTCCAAACTGAAGTCCTGGTCCTTCTAATTTATTCTTGCAGAGAAGGTGTTCCACTGCATGACTATTTTAGTTGCCCTTCTCTGAGCTTTCTCTTACTCTGCTACATCCTTCTCAAGATGCAGAAAACAGAACTGGACGTGGTACCCAGAGCCCACAGGTTCACCAAGGTTTCAACTGGAAGGACATGCCTCTGGCCTGTTTTCAGCACCCTTTTGGTGATTGCCAATGTCCTGTTGTATTTTTCAGCTTCTAACACTCACTGGGACAGTGGTTTCAAAGAGGTGTCAGTGGTGACTCCCAGAACTCTCTCCGGAGTTGTAAATTTGAGTTAAGCATTATAAGAGCATTTAATTGCATGGTTAGTGTACCTCTCATTCTAAGTAGAATAATGTTTTCAGTGATGAATTTTCCTGTGCTTCCTCAGTCAAAAAGAATAAGCGCTCATGAGTACTGATTTTAAAGCAGAGCACAGAATAGGAAATACCTCTTCGGTGGTAGTCTGCATCCTTGGGCTACGCTTCTTGGAGAGCCATTTGTATGAGTTCAGTGGTACTGGTTTTGCAGAAGAAAAAAAGACAAAATGACAGCAGAAAAGCTTTTTAATATAATATAGAATCAGTTTTCTTTATATAAAAATTATTTTTCCTGTTATTACTTCTCTCTCTTGCAGGGAACATTTACCTTCTTTTTATTTACCATGAATCTTTGACATTATGCTGGAGATTGCTTCAGGGGTCAGACAGCTCTACTTAGGACATGCATCTAATATGTGTAACTATTTAAAAGAGCCTGAAATAACATAGGTTTGGGTTCACTTGAGCGGTTGGGATGAAGTAGAAAATTAAGGAAGAATTTTTATATTATTGTTCAAGAGCCTCGGAGGAGTGATTTTTTTCAGAAACAAGCTGATATTAGTACTTCATACGTATTCAATACAATCCAAATAGAAAAACTGAACACAAAATACATAAGGAGGCTTCACTGGCTACTAAGAAAACTCACATGACTCACTGAAGAGTCTGCAATTCTGCTTGAACTTTCTCAAAATGTCATATAGAAAATAGCAAGACTGGAACTTCAGCAATTAACTGCAGTGTATATATGGTTGATGGCATTTAGAAAACACTGAGAAACATCCCATTTTCCCCAAAGAGTAATATTTTTCAGACTTGTAGCCAAGGACAAACACATTTGCACAACAGTGACATATAAAGACACAGTAATGTTTGCCTGACTCAGAAAAAAAAGTAGTCTGGCAGCCAGCCAATCTTAGGCTCATTGTTTGAAAAATGTTAAAGGACAAAATCCAGCATCACAATCAGTTCATGTGGAAGTAGGAGGGGGGTGGAATGAAGGAGTTGGGAGTATAGAAATACAAGTCTAGGTGTATAGAAGTATAGGAGTAGGAGTATAGAATGTGTTGTCCTAGTTATGGGATGGTATTTGATGGTACCTAATACTTGCCTATATAAATATTTTTGATCAACAGGTAAATAATTTTTTTTCCTTGGATTTCACTGCCAATAATGTCTCAATTTAGAAGCAGATTGTTCTTTTCTCACAGATTTTTCCACTGTTCTCCTGAACATCATTTCATGACCTTTTGTCCTGCTTGCAGCTCAACACCCTATTTCAAGTTTCTCTAGAGAAGTCATAAATAAAGCATTGAACTGGCAGAGAAAATAATCTAATAGGAATGGTGTTTCTCTGCATTCTCCAATATGCGTTAACTGCTGAATATAAATTCACTATACAAATATATACCTTTGGTATCTTTTTTGTTACTTTATTAACAGATCACTTTGTTTGCGTTATTGAGCACCAGCTGGTCATCTGCAAATTCAGACCCCTTACCCACAAGGAACACTGTAGATAAAAAAATATCCTGACACTAATTCTGATGCAGTGTGAAGGTATAATGACATAGTGATGCAGGAATTTTTAGCTGTTATTTTAATTATTTAGTTGTTGTATATAGTCGTGCTCATTTTACATTATCACCTGAAAAGTCTAATATAGAGACATAAGTTTTACTGTGGCATGTAGCCTAATGCACTATGCTGTATGTGGTGGGTTGACCTTGGCTGGCTGCTAGGTGCCCACCCAGCCGCTCATTCTGTCTTTCTCAACAGGGTAAGGGGAGACAAAATAAAGAGAAAAAGCTCATAGGTTGAGATAAAGACAGGATGATCTTTATGACCTATTACCGTCACGGGCAAAACAGACTCAACTTGGGGAAGATTAATTTGCTGCCAATTAAAAATAGAACAATGATGAGAATCAAAGATGAAACCTAAAAACGCTTTCCTAACTACCCTGCCGCTTCTTCCCAGGCACAACTTCACTCCGTCACTCCCAACTCTTGGACCTCCTCCACCCCCAAGCGATGCAAGGGAAATGAGGAATGGGGTTGTGGTCAGTGCATAACAGCTCTTCTGCTGCTCCTTCCTCCTCACGCTGTTCCCCTGCTCTGGCCTGGGGTATCCTATGGGATACAGTCCTTCACAAACTGCTCCAGTGTGGGTCCTTTCCACAGGGTGCAGTCCTTCAGGAACAGACTGCTCCAGCGTGGGTCCCCCATGGGCCATGCCAAAAAACCTGCTCCTGTGTGGGCCCTCCCCAGGCTGCAGCTTCCCTCAGGGCACGTCCACCTGCTGTGGCGTGACACCTGGATATCTGCTCCACCGTGGACCTTCATGGGCCTGCAGGGGGACGATCTGCTTCACCACGGGCTGTAAGGGCATCTCTGGTCCGGCATCTGGAGAACCTCCTCCTCTCCTCCACTGACTTTGGTGTCTGCAGGGCTGTTTCTCCCATGTTTTTCCTCACTCCACTCTGCTCTGTAGTGGTTTTTACCCTTTCCTAAACAGGCTTTCCCCATGGTGCCACCATCTCGCCTGCGCAGCTCAGCCATGCCCTGCAGTGGATTGATTTGGAGCCGGCTGGAAGCAGCCCCAGCACCCGGGCACGGCACCCTGTACGCCAGCCCACAGCCCCTGCTCGAGGAATAGAGTGGCACACAAAAGGGAAAATGTGTACGTATCATTATCAGGATAATGTAAGGCACGCATGCTTCTCAATCTTGAAAGGTTTTATTCTGAAAACTACGCAAAAATTTAAAAAAAAATATTATTTTAGTGGCCATATAATCTTGAATATAGCTGTTATTATCTGAATAACACAGGAAAATGGATACCTGCAGGAGGAGTGTTCCCAGCAATTGTTAATGATAATGTAATTCTCTCTGAAAGGAACAGGCTAATTGAGAAAGCAGCTACTGCCCAGTGTATTTCTAGCCAGGTCAGAAGAGCAAAGCAAACTTAGAAATGCAATGAATGAACAGTATATAAATAGCAGCATCAGCCTGATTTTTATTTAAGATGATCTTGACAAGGTACATACAGTTGCCATCACAGTTAGTTCCAAGAGTTTGTCCTGCTAATGACTCAGCGAGTGCACACCCAGAAGAGCACAAGATGAGGAGAATATCCTGCGCCAAGTACTAAACAGAAGCGAGATGTTTTTCAGGTGATGGTTTCATTTAAAGAAAAATAGAGAGAGAAAGCAAAGTTCGGAAACAGCATGCAGAGACAGCATGCAGTCCTGTGAAGAGTGGGAGAGTGGCAACGCGAGAGTGAACCAAAGTGCCTGAGAAGTGGTTCGAGTGAGGTGGCTCTTGTCCCAGATGTGTACCTAACATGGCGTCTTCCACTCTCTTCCTTGTGATGGCGACTTGTGGTCCTCACTGACTCAACGTCAGCTGCTCTAATCTGAATGATTCAAAAACTGCTGAGGAAATCCCAGAAAAGGCATGCCTATTTGGAGCCATTTTTGCTCAATAATAGTCATCCATCATATTTCAGTCTTTCTTTACTGTTAAGTTTTCTTTCTAACCTTAAGCTTTACTAATCAAGTTATTTGAGGGACTAGCATTTAATTTTGTGGCAAGTCAAGAGCTTTAACATGCAGGATGATGCTTATTTGTCAGACAGGTGACAGTACCTGTTCAACTTTTTTTTTTTTCCCCTGAGGTCTGGTGAAGAGAGAGAATCCTTTTTTTGGACTCAAATTGATCTAAGTTATTATTCATTTCGATGCTACTACTATGATTTACTATAAAAAAAGAATGCCTTCCTGTACCAACAAAAAAAGAATGCAAATGCTGTTGAAATCAGTGTGTTCACTGCGTTCACGCATTTTCCTGAACAGCAGAAATCTGCAGAACTAGGAATTTACCCAGTATTTGTGCAACACTGGACAGCTAATTCTATAGATCCAAATCACTATCTTTTGATTGAGATAATATGTTAGAAGAAAACAAATGCAAATTAAAAGTTAGGAGAAAGTACTTTAGGAACGGATCTGAAAGAAGGTTCTGGACAAGGACCTGGGGCAGAGTCCTGATGAATCCTTGTATCTCCAACATGGCCAATAAGCAGCCCACGAACAAACACATTTAGGCTGGGATCTCAAAGGAAGCCCCCGGCCATTCAAGCAACCCAATACTGGAATCTGCTTCCAGTAGTGGAGACAAAAATTATTTCTTATGAATTGGGGATTCATGTATTTATGAAAGGGGTTACAGAAAACTGCTGAAGTTTTCTCTGATTTCAGTTCATACTCCTGGTGAGGCAGTATACATGAATACAGAGAGGGCTTTGCCATGGCAGAGGGAAGAAAATGTACCTGTTGAGAAACCTTGTATTGTTGATATACCTCCATTAGCATACAGGGCTTCCCATACATATTTCTCTTACAGCCACTAGCAATTAGGACTGGAATCCCAATGTACTAGACACTAAATAGAATTATAGAAAAAAGGAAATGTACTCCTAAACTGTTGATTGCTGTCTGTCCCCATGCGTTGAAAAGCAGATCTGGTACTAATGCATGAAATTATGCAACGTGAACATAGTGGCCAAATGGGTCAATGAAGGCAAAAGCAGAATGTAATGGAGGTTACAGCGATTAAGCAAACTAGGGCCTACACTTTATAACACAGAATTCTAGTAACAAACAGTACCTTCAGCTTACGGCTAGAACTGGCTGTTCTCAGCATTGTCAGGTCTTTAAGTAGTATATCAGAAGTAAGCCTCAAGGAAGGACTTGATGAAGCTTTTGTGGAGACCGTGGAGCTGTTTTTTTCCATTCATAAAAGGAAGAGAGAGAGAGAGATAGCATTTGTAGAGGTAAAAGAAAAAGATTAACTGCTTTAGCAGCAAGAAAATGGAATTAAAACTGCAATTACATTGTACTTTACGTGATATAGGGGACAGAAAAATTGTGAATGATCTGAGGTTAAAAATAAATGTCTTAATGAATCTTGGAGAGCTATCTCTCTAATGAGACCACAAAGTGGGAGCAAAAAATCAACCATTTTGATTTAGCTGGTTTATTTTTTCATTGAGTAGCACAGATGACTGAACGAGCAACACGATCACTTAGGAAAGAGTGCAAGAAGGTGCTGTACTGAGAGCCTTGTGTAAGACATTGTACTTGAGCTGTTGGTGATTTTGAACAGACCGTGTCTGCTCTACTGGGACTCGTACTTGAGAAGCCCGTATGTTATCAGTATAGTCTGTAAAGTGTAATACATATTTGGGAAAGGTAAACTATATGTGCATCAAGGGGTGGAATGCATTGATCCTAAGCAGACTGCATGGTGCTGGAGTAGCCTGCGGGCAGCTGCTGCTCAGCACCGCGATCGCACCTCCTGCGTGACCTTGCCCTTGTCTAGCAGGGCACAAGTCGTCAGAATAACATCCTTTAGGGATAGACCTGTTTTCTTGTAAAGAAATTATACATGGCCTGGAATGACAGAAAGGGAGAATTTCTCCCCATGGTCAAGATCTGCTCTGCACAGCATGCCACAGGAAAATCCACTGGGGCTCTGGCGGATGGTGCATGAACACAGGATGTAAGATGTTAGTCACTATCTATACTCCTCTTCTTTGTCTTTTTGAAGCAGTTATCTTATTAAAGTATTTGTGGTTGGGCCTTTCTTATTGAGATCCAGAAAGAGCCCTGCACCAGCTCGCTCTTACCTCACCCCTAACCCAGTGCAGAAAAGATAGTATTTGGTGTTATGCGGTGTTTGCTGAACTATTTCTTGGAAGTCAGAATGGTAGAAAAGGAAGGTGATTTCATTAGAAGAATTCTGAACTCCACAGAGAAACTTAAGCATAAGTACCAAGGTATATGATATACCAGAAAATTTTACGTACTACCTTATGTTCACCTGTGAAGAGTCTAGCAGAAACTTTATGAGGATGGGTATAATAGCGATGCTTGAGATAACCAGCACATCCGTATTTTGCAGCTGTCAAAATAATGAAAGCACAGAACACCAGAGAAACCTCAGCCTATGTGAAAAGATAGGCTAATGTGTGGTTTTTTTCTGGCAAAAGTCAGGCTTATTTAACAAAGAACATGCTAATAAACAGATGGAAGTTCTTTGATCATGAGTGCTGCTGATGATCTTGAACTTAGAAATTATGTTATAAACAATCTGGCCATTATGAGATTAAAAAGTTAGATCTGATGAAATGTATTTGTAATGTGAATAAGCATACGGATAAGACTTGTAGTTCCTAGAGTATACTTTGTTACTTACTAGAACAATAATGTGAAGGACCTCCAAAAGTAGATTTGCGAATAGTCAATTTATCAGAAATTGCAGTATATGGGAGTTCCTGAGTCACTTGTCTGAAAAATAATAAATCATTCTTTTTAGAAAGCTATCTGTGAAAGTAAATTAAATTTATCACTAGTATGAATGCAGCAATATTTACTGATTTGTATGATCCACAAATTTCAGACCAACATTTAGACTATTTTCAGAGAACTGATTCTAAGGACTGATGGAAATTTATTCTCATTTTAGCTGAAAAATTATTGAACCTAGTGTTACAAAAACCACTCACAATTACCACACCAGCATTTGTTGCCTCAATAAAAGGAAAATCTTGCAACCTTTTAAAAAAAATCTCTAATTGCATAAAATGTTTTCTTCCTCTCACTCCCTCTTTGATTCTACAATATGATAACTTCTTCATTGTTGGGTTAGATGCAAAGAACTGATCTCTCCACCTTTATAGAACATTACAAAAGTGAACTCACATATTATAAAAGGAAGTCCCTAACTCATTGTTAGTCTTGTGTTTTTTATCTTTGCAATTTCCTGTAACACTGCACCATAATTATGTTAGATGCCTAAATAGACAGTTTCATTATTTCTTCATCTCCAGAACCTCCAGTAGTATTTGAATTGTCTCAACAAGGATTTTCATTTCATTGATGTCGATCTGTGACAAATGTATCTGTTCAGAGCTCAGCTTCTGAAAGAATTTTCTGTGGAGACAAATATTTCTAGTCACGTGGAATTTTTGTCTGAATTTGAGCCTAAGATTGTGACATATTCCTAGAAGGTGTTGATGAAATAACTAGTGTCTCAGCAAAACCCACAAAATTGTGAGTTTAGGTCATGGCAATTAATAATTTTGTATATTAAAAAAAAAAATATATATATATGAAAATACTAAACGGTGCTCTTCTTATTCAATGACTACTGAATCTTTATTCAAGCAAAGTTGATCCAAAAGACAATGTCTATGCTCATTCATGTATCAGGACAGATAGATGAGTAACCTTCTTCTGCCGTTTGTCTCTATAGGTTTTTCTAATATCATCCAACATATATGCAGAGTGCAAATCATTCTTCTCTTTAAATCCTTATTGGTTTTGATTTAATTACATTTAGAGTCAAACCATTGAATCGTTTATTAAGTTAACGTTGTTATTTAGTCAAGGGAAACAAAGNCAAGGGAAACAAAGTGTGATTTTTTACAAAGAGATTCAGTTGAGTCTTGAAAAAAAAAAAAAGAGTACAAGTTTTGGCTTCAGGATTTTCTCTTTGAAATATGCACCAAACAATTTTTTCTGAATGCTCTTGATCTACTAAGCTTTGTACACCACTTGCTTAACACACTGGATGTCACTTTTTACTTATCAAATGAAAAAGAAAACTAAATGTCACTGATAACATTATAAAAGATTTATTTTTATTTTATCTGTTTTTATATTTCATAAATAATTTCTAATGGCAACAGTGATGTTTTGGATTTGAAAAACTGCAGTTAACCTTGTTATTTCGCTGTACCTTAGAACTGATAGTTTTCTCAGAGTCTGGTGTTGCTGGAAGAAAAGGAACAATGACACAACTTACACATGTTACATTCTTTGCATCTGCGGAGAGGCAGTCTGTAGGAAGAGGTAACATCTTTCATTAGAACGTCATTATTAGAACATCATCTTTCATTAGAACGTGTAGTTGAAAAAAGGTAAATTTTGGTAAATTCTAAGTTTGACCATGCTGCAGA
>VXBH01001164.1:73907-85934 GCA_013400035.1 Rynchops niger
TCTATTCATGTTTCTCCATCCATTGTTTGGTTACCTCTAACAAAAAAGCCCACCCCAAAACCTAGTTGTGGTGCGTAAAATCTTAAATTTATATTGGTATCATTGGTATGCACTCCAGAACACATTTAGGATAATTTTGACTCATGCTTAGGCCCTTTTTCCATGTGCCAGCTCATTTGAGGTCATTAAAAATAGAATACATATTTGACTTAAGAACATCAGGAAGTGAAGGGGAAGAGTAGCCATTTATAATGAAACAGGATAATAGTGACACTGCCATTTCTGTGCAAAGAAATGAAGTATGGTGTTTCTTACAGGCACTGAATTAATTCTTACAGTATGTTGTAAGCTATTTCCAAGCAAACTGCAAAATTACAACACAAATGGTGTGCAATGAACTACGATTGAACTAAGCCTTAAAAGGGGAACATTAAAGGCAACTGGTCTGATGCATTTAGATTTCCAGGCTCCTAAGGGATATTTTCCCCATGAAAAACACTGTTTCTTGGTACATTGTGCAAGAAACTACATAAGGAGACAAATTATGTTTTTCAGTATCTCCACAGGGCCCCTCTTTCAGCAGTTTGAGCCTTTTATTTGTATTCTAGGCTAAAAATGAGTCCCAAGTAAATAATTGCAAAGTTTAGTCATCACCAAACAGCCAAGAAAAGAAAGTAAGGCTTTATATGTAAGCTGACACAGCAACTTCACTACTGCCTGCATTGCTTCCTGTCTTTACCCATAATTTACACACCAAAGCACTCAATTAATAAAAGATAAACAGTAAAGAAATAAGTAAAACAAAGAAAAATTAAATAGAAAAAGTCAGTGTATTAAGTGTAGCGTACTATACAATGCTATATCTGTTCCCCCCCCCGCCCTTTAAAGATTCTAAATTTAAATTAAACTTCCATTTTATTTTGGTAAGATGATATGTTTATCTATTCATGTTTCTCCATCCATTGTTTGGTTACCTCTAACAAAAAAGCCCACCCCAAAACCTAGTTGTGGTGCGTAAAATCTTAANAGTATGGTGTTTCTTACAGGCACTGAATTAATTCTTACAGTATGTTGTAAGCTATTTCCAAGCAAACTGCAAAATTACAACACAAATGGTGTGCAATGAACTACGATTGAACTAAGCCTTAAAAGGGGAACATTAAAGGCAACTGGTCTGATGCATTTAGATTTCCAGGCTCCTAAGGGATATTTTCCCCATGAAAAACACTGTTTCTTGGTACATTGTGCAAGAAACTACATAAGGAGACAAATTATGTTTTTCAGTATCTCCACAGGGCCCCTCTTTCAGCAGTTTGAGCCTTTTATTTGTATTCTAGGCTAAAAATGAGTCCCAAGTAAATAATTGCAAAGTTTAGTCATCACCAAACAGCCAAGAAAAGAAAGTAAGGCTTTATATGTAGGAAAGATGTAGATACATTCATGTAACATTTCATGCATTTGCTAAGCAAACAGATGCTCAAACACAGCATCTGCCTCGGTTCCTTCCTGGAGCTTTTGGAGGAAGAAATTGTATCTTACCCTGAACTGAACCTAAAGGGCGATTCTTGTTGTCTTTTCATCCACAGTACATGTAGAAACAACAGTATCACTGACATACAAGTCATTGGCTTCCTTCTGATATCTGTGTGTTCGTATTTGTTGTGATTTATACCTATGGGTCCTGAATTTGAAGAGTGACCAGTGGCACGACAACATTCTAGTGTACCCTTTACAAAGTGCAATTGCATTACAACTAAATAAAATGAATTTGTTTCTCCAGCAGTAAACCACTGGCTAACTTTTCTTTATTTCAACAGTCTGTGTGACTTCTAGATCGGATTTCCAACTATTTGGAAACACGATAGACTTCTGCATCCACCCATAAAATCTCCTTTGCCCGCTGACGCTCGTTATTCAACCCTTATTTTGGTAATAAACTGACAAAACAAAAGCAGGGGGGAGGGGGAAGGAGAACCAAAAAGCCTTTCCCAAATTTGAGAAATACAGCTAATGAAAATACAACTTACATAATGCCAGAAAATTTAAAAGTCCTGGGAACATGTAGTACCTGGAACCCTGTCTGAGGCTAACAGCTAATCAGGATTCACATAAAAAAAGCATATTTCTGCCAATGCCTGTTAATGACAAAGCACAAGCTACTTCTGAAAAACTTTATGTAGATAAGCAATTCTAGGGAAATGCGACTCACATTGTTAAGTGTTTCTTCAGAGGAACCCATGGTATCCCTGTATTACAATACTGGTAGGACAAGGCTTCTGAGTCGCTCTTATTTCATGTGAGTGTTCATCTAGACAAAAACATGGTGGAACGAAGGGAGGATAAAGAGTCCCTGGCTGGCAATGTCCAGTGCAACATGTGCACTCCCAGGCACACAATGCAGCAGCACCTTTTCATTTCTTATCTGAGGCCTTTTTGGGGTCTTCCATGTACCTGTGAAAAAAGTTTATCAGTGCTGCATATAGAGGCTGGCTTTGCCTTCAGGCAGGTTTCACTGAAATACTGGTGTTTATTACATAAATTTCTCTTTTCTTTCTCTGATTTTCCAAATCACAGATTTACCAAAATCACCAAAAATACACCCATGTTAATTTCTCTTTAGTTGTGTGCCATAGCTAAGCATCCCTTTTGGAAGAACAAACTCTACCTCGTTCTGAGTTGGCCCCAATGGCTCAGTCTAATTGATTTTATTTCTATGCAAAGCATCTGTAGAGAGAACAGCATTACTGGCTCATAAAGCAATCAGCATCATTCAGGCATCCATGTGCACATACATATTGTCAGATTATTATCACAAACCAGAGATAAGCTTCAGAATTCATAACTGTCAACATGTCATTAATTCTCAGAATAATTTCTTATAGCAAAAAGAAGTCATTGTAAGGAAATGTACCTTTTTCTTTAGCGTCCAGGAATCTCTTCATGGACATGTAAATGGAACA
Organism: Rynchops niger; assembly: GCA_013400035.1. Classification (NCBI taxonomy): domain Eukaryota; kingdom Metazoa; phylum Chordata; class Aves; order Charadriiformes; family Laridae; genus Rynchops; species Rynchops niger. The sequence continues at coordinate 76,868 of VXBH01001164.1, forward strand.
AGATGAACTGTATGCACGCATAAACATTAAATCCTACCTTTGCACAGGGAACCTGGAAAACTGTTCTATGTCAAAATACACGTGCTCATGCACATTATGCTGTAAGTGCCAAAAAACTTGAGACTAACAAATACTTGGAAAACAAAAACTGTAATTCTCTCCACTGCTAGTAGCACACCACCAGAAACTGAAAAATAGTACTTATTTATTGTTAATTTTTTTCTTTTACCTGGCTGACGTTTTACACAGCAGAAAAAAAATCCGTGTTCTCCAGTTATCTGTATGCAGTGTAACAGCAGGGGGAGCTCAACGCTTTTTTCCTGGTAAATCTCACAGAATCATGACTAGTTTCTCAGCATAAGCAGCTATTAATGGAAAAAGTTCCTCCCCGCTCCCCCCCAAACACAAGAGGCTTGAATATGTAATGTAATTCAAAATATAGCTAGAATTGTTCTCGGTATCCAACACAAAATGTAACCACTGATTCTTCTGAAAATCTCCCAGTCTCCTCAAGGTTGTGGATCCATTGAACAGTCTTTACTTCAGAGTAAAAAATTAACTTCTTCCAATGCCTTGAAATATGTAACCACCAAAACAAAAACAAAATTTCAGAGTATTTCTATTTAGATTCTATCTAAGTTGATACAAGGCCACAATTCAAAATATAACCGGATTAGGAAGCAGGCTAATAGGAACACAGCACCCAGACGGCCTGCCTCATTATTATACCCACGCCACTGTAATAAATGGGTTTTATTCAAATATGTATTTAAACCATCTTAACACTCTACACAGCTCTTTATATACATCCAAAGCAGCATTTTGCAAGTGTTGAAAAGTCTCTTTTCTCTGTCTCTTCAGACAAATGAAACCAGTCATGTTATCCTTTTCCCTACTGAAGAATTTCCATAGCTCCCTCAAATATTATTATAGATACACCAACCTTCCTTAAAAGAACAGAGCACTATCTAAATTCAATGTTAAGTGCAGGGGAACTTGACTAATACGTAGCAATCACTATAGTACTGCCATTAGCTGAGCTTCTCAGGCATAAGAATTTTTTCCATTTCTGCCTAATTTCAGGTTTACAGATCATTCCATTCTGCCTTAGACAACATACTATCTTGCTATTCTATGGTTATAACTAAAGTTATAACTACAGGTATAAACTGAGGTTTACAATCCGATACACATTTTTACTTAGGTATGTAACCAAGTGCATCAATTCCTGCAATGGAAGCCAATTATTTGCTATCTTCTAACTCAGTTTTCTCCACTATTTTAAATACCTTTGCAGGAATCCTACTTTCCTCAAGTACTTGTGATGGCTTTACATGACTTAAAGAGGACCAGTTTTTCTCAGTACTACAAGCTTTTCTAATGGACTCTCACATGAACATAGAAAGATACCTCCAGTGTTACTGTATTTCCTCTTAAAGGAAGATACTGGTTAGTCATTGTTTTAAGATCCTTCTCTGCGCTCACTTTAAAACAATAAAGACTGGAAACAGTCTCCTGATGGACTTCTGTTATTATTTCTTTAAATTATATATAGCAATAAAAATAATTTAATTGCCCATCTGCAAATGCAGTTGACCAGGTCATAATTTTTATCCTTATGTCACTTAGCACTCCAATATTTCCTTTTATTTTCATTAAGAGATTTGGTAGTAATGTACAAAAGATACTGACGCTCCTATTAATACAAGACATAAAGCATATACAAACTACAGGATTCATTACTGAAGCTTCCAAAATCTTGCAGCGAATTTCTGTTGGAATTGCATTATGAAAAGGCAATTTTAGGAAGTACTATTACATCGAAGGGAATATTTATTTTCTTTTCATATTCACTGGAAAAATATTACATTGACTCATGATTTTACACACTCTAACACTATGTATGTAAGTTCTGTGGAAAGAGGTATTTGCCATTTCCTAGCTGTGAACTGTCAGTCTCCATTCACATAAAAATTAATTTTTACAATTAATTTTCTCCGTTTATATTCATTTGTTTCTATGTTTGCTACCTTTTAAGACCACCAACTGAAATACTCATATAAATGTGAGAGAACTAAAATGCATTGTCCCTTTAAATCTTCTGCTAATAGCTGACTCCCTTCGATTTATGGTATTGAGTGATACCTGAATCTGTAATGGTAGCATGTGGTGTCTACTGGAACTGCACCAAGAGTATCCAATTATTATTTACTCTGCTATGGAATTATTCAGGCAGAACAACATAGAAATATTTTTTACTTCCGGTGTTGCTGTAGTGGTGATCACTGTATATGTACAGTTACATAAACTGCATTCTGTGCTATAAGTACTCGATCCCAGCTGGAACACTTTGCTTGCACTGAAATAGAGAAGTATTTTTGAAAAATCCAAATCTCATTGCATACCCACCTTTAGGGTAGGCATCGCTCAGGTAATTTAACTGAGGAAACAATATAATGCAAGATGGCAATTTTTCACTTTACATACTAAACTTTGGTGCAAGGTTGTGAAAAGCATCATGGCATGCTTTGATTCGAGATCTATCTTCCATCATAAAATTATGGCCGATGAGATAGTTATCCATAGTTCTTCTAATGACATACTTGGGACTGCAAAAAAATAACCTCAGCTGATACACTCATTGGATGATGGAAGGAATCAGTTCTGGGCTCCCCGGTTCAAGAAGGACAGGGAACTGCTGGACAGGGTACAGCAAAGGGCTATGAAGATGATACGGGGACTGGACCATCTCTCTTATGAAGAAAGGCTGAAGGATTTGGGTCTCTTCAGTCTGGAAGAAAGACGGCTGAGGGGTGATCTTATCAAAGCTTAGAAATACTCAATGGGTGGGTGTCAGGAGGATGGGGCCAGGCCTTTTCAGTGGTGCCCGGGGACAGCACAAGAGGTAATGGGCACAAACCTGAGCATAGGAAGTTCCACCTAAACATGAGGAGGCACTTCTTTACTCTGAGGGTGGCAGAGCACTGGAAGAGGCTGCCCAGAGAGGTGGTGGAGTCTCCGTCTCTGGAGACATTCAAACCCCGCCTGGACGCGTTCATGTGCAACCTGCTGTAGGTGACCCTGCTCTGGCAGGGGGGTTGGACTAGATGATCTCCAGAGGTCCCTTCCAACCCCTACCGTTCTGTGATTCTGTGAATCATGAATAATTCTTTGAAATGAAATACGAAAAGAAGTACTCCTGTGTGGGTACTGTGTAATTCTTGTCTCCCTGTCTTGTGACACAGAGGTGGGACTGATGGCCTACCAGATTATTCTAATGGTTAAGCTATTGCTGAGGACGTACAAAGAAAAACTTGCGGAACAAACTGGAGGATTCACACCATTACAATGTGTATGTTGAACATCTTAAAGAGATCTCAGGGTCTGATACTACTGTGTATGATGATGCAAAACAGTAATTCCACTGAAGATGGTGGAGTTACAACACTATGACAGTTGAATGAAATCAGAATTATGTAGCATATACCAAAGAACAGACTGTAGAAGAGTAAAAGAATAGGAAAACAATGCTTGAGGTCTTAGATAAATAATCCAAATATCTAATGTCATTAACACTTATGACCCAGCAAAGCATAAGATACCCTATTGACTGCAAATGAACTAGACATTATACAAAGTCTCTATAGGTTAATAAGTATGCATGATGAAACAGCTAAGAGTAACTTATTTTGGAGTTGCACAAAAATAGAAACCCGATAAAGAATAAAAGTTGCCCTGTAAAAAATATTGCTAATTCAAGAAGCTGAAAGAATAAATGTGCTTGAAGGTGAAGAACAAAAGAAATAAGCATAAAAGGTTATCTTGACAGAAACAGCAGTATTCCTATGCTGCCAAAATGCAGATTTATAATTTAGGTCAAAGAGGTGGAGGAATAGTATCCCACAGACTAGATCCTGGGAGAAACACTTTATCACAGACTTTGCTTAAACTTTTGGGAGGAGATTTTAATATATGTAGTTAACAAATAAAAAAAATTACAAATACAATACTCCGGATACATAATCGGTATCCATTTCATGATAAAAACAGTAGATAAACAGTAGGACAAAAGTAATCACAGAGACGGCAGGTGCTAATATTGAACACCTAAGTATCCCTTTTTACTGAGCTACTGTGATATCAGATCATACTCTACCAATAAGAGAACAGATGATCAGAGGGCTGGAGCACCTCTCTTATGAGGACAGGCTGAGAGAGTTGGGGTTGTTCAGCCTGGAGAAGAGAAGGCTCCAGGGAGACCTTATAGCCCCTTCCAGTACCTGAAGGGGGCCTGCGGGAAGGATGGGGAGGGACTCTTGATCAGGGAGTGTAGCGACAGGACAAGGGGTAATAGTTTCAAACTGAAAGAGGGGAGATTTATATTAGATACCAGGACGAAATTCTTTACTGTGAGGGTGGTGAGGCACTGGAACAGGTTGCCCACAGAAGCTGTGGCTGCCCCATCCCTGGAAGTGTTCAAGGCCAGGCTGGATGGGGCTTTGAGCAGCCTGATCTAGTGGGAGGTGTCCCTGCCCACGGCAGGGGGCTTGGAACTAGATGATCTTTAAGGTCCCTTCTAACCCAAACAATGCTGTGATTCTACAATTCCGTGATTCTACAATTCCATGAATCTAATGTTGTAATTTGTATCATACGGTTATGTCAAGTGTTTCAGGACTCAAATTTATGATTCTGTTTCACCAGACCTGTGCAGACCACATGGGAACAGCTGGCTGATGTAGCTGATCCAGCAGCTTATTGCCACAGAAAGGGTGGTCTGGACCACCCTGTGCCTGCTGGCCGTTTCCCTTGAGCAGGCTCAAAGGGTCATCTGAACCTCTGGGAAGCCGATGGAATTCCTTAAATTCACAGCAAACTAACTCAGGATAAAACCCCAATAAAATAGGAACAGTCCCATGCAGAGTTAAGGAGTTAAATCAGGCAGTGAGGGCCAGGGCTGGCAGAAGAGGGGACTGAGGGTGAGATGGTGCTGGGCAGGGGAGGGAACTGCAGGGTGATGGAGGGCAGAAGTCTTCTTCTGCCTCTTCTGTCCCACTTCTGACTGCACTGAGAGCACCCCGCGGCCGGCTGCCCACAGCAGCCATCTCACCGACAAAGCGTGCCGCTGACAGGAGCCGTGTCACCCACCTCGCCTAGCAGGGGGCCTCTCTGTCCCTCTTGTTCCTGCATTTGCCATGGCACTTTCCCTCCCCTTCAGCCTCTGTCTGCCCTCTCCATCCGGAGGAAGAATAAGCCCTGGACAAGGCTTCATCCATTCCCGAGCCCAACCTAACGCTCGTCAGCACAGACATCTGGAGAGAAAGAGCAGGCCATGGGGTGTTATTTTACTGAGGATTTTCTCTGGGTTCTGGAGCCGGGGCAGGGAGCTGTGTCCCTGCGCGCATGTGATGGGCATTGTGGTGGGGGATCAATGTTCCTCCAGAAGCAAGCTCTGCCGCTCTCTGTACACACACGTGTGCACACACATACACGTGCACCGTCTTTCCTTCTTCAGAATGCTCTGTAGAGACAAAACAGCATGTAGGGTGCAGCAACAAATTCCGGGCAGCTTCTCTTCCACCTGATTTTGCTTTCCACCTGGCTTTGGCAGGGTGGGATAGGAGGTCACACGGCCACCCATCGAGGCTGAGGCAGGGGCTCTGGTGAAAAGTTCCCACTGGAATCCTGTAAGCTTTGGCAAACACCTGCAACCAGGTGTTAATAGAGGCGACTCATAATGAAAAAGGATTCTCTAGTCCTTAAGATTGCAAAGGAACTAATGAAACAATGCTGAGGCTTGTGATAGCGTGCCATGCCGTGCCATAGCGTGTCTGGTGTGTACGGCAGTGATGCGACACATACTGTCGCATGTACTGAACATGATGGTGATCAAAAAAATTAGCAGGATCAAGACAGCCTTTGAGGAACAAAAGAATACCAAACAATTCTTGCACTTTTTCAGAAATAAGTCATCAATAACAACCTCGTTAAGAGGAAATACATTTAAAAAAAAAAAAAAATCACATAAATCAAATGAACAAAGAGTTTTTTTAATCCTTCCTTAGTCATTAGTCCGTACCTTAGGACCTTGGCAGACAGCTTTTACTTTGAAACAAATAACACTGGAAAACTTTCAGAAGGTGATTTGTCAAAACAACACATACTGGAACAAACTGATTTTATCAGTTGAAGGAAATTGCAAATACTGGATGTTATTCATTTAACAGCAGAGAACCAGCAGATACAATTTGTTTGTTGTTCTAAAAAAAAACCACCAAACCCCGCAACACAAACCTGACTGGGGTGGCATCCTGGAAGGATAATTTGCTCTACTCAGATATACTGATGGCCTCTAAATTAACTGTAAGCACTCAAGACTGAGATATAATCGTGCATAGCACTGTGAAAACATCTTCCTAATGCACGGTGGCAATCAAAGAGCACTTCCCAGATATTCCATCACCGAAGATGGGAAGCTGACTAACTACGAAAATCCTGCGATGTTGCTATGTGTGATCTGCTGCTTTACTGTCATGTGAGTGCCAAGTTCAGATACTGTTTGGAATCTGTCAAAACGCCCCAGAAAACATTACCTCAAACAGAAGAGACAGAGTAGAGTGACAGTAAATATCTTTGGGCATATGGAAGGAAGAAATGAAAATGGGATAGATCAGTGCAAAGATTGATACGGAGATGATAAAACAGGGTGGTGGTTTCCCAATCTTTGCTGGCTTCTGAGGAGGACTACTGAAGATGCAGGGTGTTTAATATCATATTTTGCTCCCTCTGTCAGTCTCACTTTTAACTTTTAATTTCCGGTGGCAGTAAGCAACATTAAAACATCTCACAGGCAATGGGTTGCCAAGAGCCGTGCACTGGTCACTACTTGGATAGAGCGATATGAGACTATTAATGCTACAGGGGAGGCTTATCAGGAAGTACCTGCCCGGGATTAGGTAACAGTATGGATAGTATCTATGGACAATTATTATCTGTATGGGCAATAATGGTGTCTGTCATTTACTGATGGTTCTTATTAGGATAAAATATTTATAAAGGATGTTTCATGTTTCAAAACAAAAGCCAACCATTACGGAGATGAGGGCGGGAAAGAAGTTTCCTCGTAGGCTTATTATCACGTAATTGTCCATAATGGGGGTTCTTCTGACTTCCACTAAGTCACAAAGCAAATGGGTAAAACAGCGTGTAATGGCTATCTGCTGATGCCAGATTCAGGACTAGATGGCTCATCCATTAAAAATCTGAAGATAGTTACTCAGTGGAGATTTAAAATCCAATGATGTCAATGGGAGCGGCCCATACAGATTAAATTTACGGTCCCTGGGGTGTCTTTTCTTGTTAAAAATGCAAAATTAAATGACAGTTCTGCACTTGAGGTACACACTGTGTTCATGCCTTCTAGACTGAGCATATAAAAGGGCTGGTTAAGACAGTTGAGTCAGACTTCGTCTAATGGGGAATGTTGTGCTACTGTCTGAGGTATGTAGTTTCCAACAGAACTGCTGTGCCTGCAATTTGTGGGGGGGATTTTCATACAGTTCACCCAGAGGTTGCAAATTCGTTGACCCACTCGTACCCTTTCTCTCCACGACGCCAGAAGGTGGTTGCCACGTACTTGAACTCTGTGTGCCAGTGTTCTAGGCACAAAACAGTCGCACATCCATCGGCAACTATCTCCTGTGACCTGTACCGTGCACCCATCTTCACCCTTCTGGGCCACGGCTTTTAGAAGAAAACCGTGGTATGTTGAGAATTAATTTCATGAAGAAAATTTTTTTTGCCCTCCCTTTCATAACTGATTCGCATTTTTACGTAAGCTGTCCCTTGTAACGCGATCTTTAGAAACCTTTATTGCATTTTATACTAATGCATTAATCTGGGACAAAACCACAGATAGATAAGTACATAGATAAACCTACATACATAGAGGTTTTAAAACAGGTTTTAAAATAGAGAAGATGGTTTGAATGAAATACAGTTTTTTATTAATAACTGAGACTACACAATTTTGATTAAAACTCAATTTACTGGAATAAAGAAATACAATTTTAAAAAATATTCCAAGTTCTATTAACTGTTTTTTTCTACATTACACATAAAAATACGATATAGGAATATGTGGAAATACTGTTTTAGAGTAATGAAAAAACAAAATCATTCTTTAAAAATCGATTGACTGCATTATTTTCCTGATTATTTTATTCTCAATTTTTAATTCCCTCCTAATCTTACGCCGTACCGCAGACGGACCCTACTTAATTCATATTGTCAGTACGCATGGAGAGCTTCAGGAAAGGGCACACGGATTTCACAACAGCCGTCAAGAGGTGCTGGAAAGGTCATCACCCCCGAAGCCGGAGACTGATTGCCCCTGTACCCGCTTCCCCCCAGACTGCAGTATTTCCAGACAGGAATGGTTCAAGATGGAGGTGGGCAAACCAAGGGCAGGCGCGGGAATTCCGCCAGGAGTTTATGGATCCGGAGAAACGAGGAGCTGTGTCAACGGGTCCGGTCCAGCAGTGGGCCACCACCCTGGCACTGCTGGGGCCGTGGCCGGGGCGAGGGGCAGCAGTTGCCAGCGCCGGCTGGGCAGAGGCCGCGCCGGCGGGACGCGGGATGCCTTCCGTGGGGCGGGGCAGCCTCCCCCCGCGCCCCCTGCCCACGGCAGAGCCGCCCAGGCCGAGCGTGGCGGCCGCGGGCCTCGAACCTCCCCCCTGCCCGGCGGTGTGGGCCTTGGCCGTTACGAACGTTCCGGCCCAACGCGGAGAAGGCGCCTCTCCCTTCCCTTTCCCTTCCCTCGTTTCAGTTGACACATCGCCCCCCTCCCGGTCCCTGCCAGCCCAAGTCACTCCCTCTGGGACGGGCACGGGATAAACGCGTCTCCCACCCCCGCTAAAAACGGAGGAGGCCAAACCGCCCTCAGCGCCTGGCGCTGGGGAAGGCGCTGCCCTGCAGGGCGCACCGCAGCCTGCTGTCTTCCCCGCGGCCATTTGGTGTGAGGAAAGCGCCCGCTCCTTCTCCCCCCACCTCCCCTCCCCTGCCCTCC
>VXBH01001164.1:99050-118351 GCA_013400035.1 Rynchops niger
CCAGAGAAGGGCGACAAAGATGATCAGAGGGCTGGAGCACTTCTACTGTGAGGACAGGCTGAGAGAGTTGGGGTTGAACTGTTCAGCCTGGAGAAGAGAAGGCTCTGGGGAGACCTTGTAGCAGCTTTGCAATATGCAAAGGAAGTGTATAGGAAAGACAGAGAGAGACTTTTTACTAGGATATGTAGTGACAAGACAAGAGGGTAGCTTGGATGCAAGGGAGAAATATTTTGCAATGAGAGTGGTGAGACACTGGAACAGGTTGCCCAGAGAAGTTGTAAGTGACCCATCCCTGGAAGTGTTGAAGGTCAGGTTGGATGGGGCTTGGAGTAACCTTATCTAGTGAAAGGTTTCCCTGCCCGTGACAGGGGGGTTAGACTAGATGGTCCTTGAAGATCCCTTCCAACCCAAACTGTTCTGTGATTCTGTGATTAGAGTGCTTTGGTAATAAGTAACTTCCTATAATTAAAGATTCCTATAATTTAACTCTTCCCAACCTGATTGCTGGATGGAGCAGTGCTTTACTTATTTTCTCTGAAGATGCACCTAAACATACTTCAGTTTTTCTTGGTGAGAAGAGAATGTTGAAGAAATAACAAGATTTTTTTTTTTTTACTGAATTCAGTTTCCTCATGGTCTCTGTTTGTCTTAGGATTGATATGGTAAATGAACTAAAGGACACAATAAGCATTTACTCCGATCTGTGAAAAGCTGGATTTCAGTTAGATGACTGCTTCTGCTGGTTTAGCAGCTGATTTCATAGAATGGCAGAACAGACAATTTAGAAGTAAATTTGCTTTAACCATGATGTAAACTTGAGTATCTTCTACAAACAGGAGGTAGAGATTCATTGGAACTATTGAATTTGAGTAAATTGACTAATAGCATGTTTGATCTAATTCTGCTGTTAGCATCAGTAATATTTTACTTTTAAAGATGGCTTGGCTTGTGATCGTGTAAGCTTGGGTCTTAATACCGTTTGTGATCACAGGAATCTAGAAACATTCTTTGTCCAGAGTAATTTTTGTTCTCTTGGGGTTTATTTACCTAATTTCATTCATTTTTGCTTCTTATCTGCAAGACATGATAATAATGAATTCTGATTCACTGTGGTTTTGCTCTGTGTTAGGCTGTACAACAGAGTAATACGCTACTATTAATTATTAAATCTAGTTAGGGTTAAGAGCTAGACTTAACAATAATCTCCACAGATTTTAGCCTTTGAACCAAACCTAGATAAACATCGTGAACAGAATTTGCTAATAGCCTAATTGTGGCTGTACTCCCAATGACAAATGCAAACCTCTGACATTGAACAGTGAAGTTAATATGTACACCTTTAAGCTGTTTCCCTTGAAGAATTTTCTGACACAAGCATTCTCTGGGTAATGGCATTCTTATGCCTGTATTATTATTTATTTTTTTTTTTAATTTACAACCATGTTAGTTTTGTTAGTGCTGTTTTCATTTCATTATTCTCAGAAAATACTTTGGCTGAATCTTTTGATTTACAGACTTTTTTGGTCTACAAATTCATGTAGTAAAGTGAGGAGCATAGTATTTAAATTTTTGCATTGCATGTTTTTCTGTGGAGTTTCCCCCTTAAATAATATAAAACCAGAGAAGATACATGCTTTTTGTGTTTAAAAAGGCAAAAGAAGGTGTTTCTTTATTGGTAATTGTGTAACATTGCTGTATATATGACTTGTCAAGCTGTTAGGGCACATTCTGATGTTAGAATAGCTTAAAAACGGGGGAAAAAAGCACAGTGACAGTACATAGTAATGCCTTTTCTTTATATTTTAGCTGTTTGTATCTCCAAGGAGTGATGATATGTTCTGGAATAATCCATAGCTAGAGAAACAGGTCATCAAAGAGGTCATCACCTTCTGTGCCTTTTATTTGTCCTGTTGACATGATACCAAGTTACTTAAGCATAGTGACACACAATTCTCCAATACCTTCCCATTTTTTTAGCGAGATTTTTTTATGTGCACAGAGAGCCAAAACTCTGGGAAGTGGTTAGAAGAGAGCCATAAGCAAGACAAATGTTTATTTCTTGATTTAGTATATCTGTTTTCTTTAAAACAATATTTCAACCTATCAGTCTAGACTGTAGTTTGTATATAGTGACTTAATTGTATATATCACTGCGCTCATTAGCTTTCAGGCTTGCTTATGTGGTTGATTTTTCGGTTGTGGTATTTTTTTTTTAGTTGGATCCCTCTTTTGGTGGTGGGGTGTTTTTTAAACTAAAAATGTCTGTTCCACTAAACACCAGCAACCTGTCTTATAACCAGTTGATTTATTATGGTGTTTTTCTTCTGACATTAGATGAAGTACAAGAAATAACTACACTACTTATGGTTTAAATTTACCATATTCTTGAACGTTACATTTATTAGCAAGTTCAAGGACAGAAAGAAAGTACTCCAGTATGCTGTGTTCATAGCTCAGTCTGGGTGGCTCATAGTTCAATCCTAACTTTGTAACTGTAGGGTGGATCTTCTAATCCTTTAATCATTCTGTTAGCTGTCTTTAGACTCTTTTCTAGCTCTTCAATGTCATTTCTGCAGTATAGACAATGAGAATTGAACACTGATGTGTATATACTTTTTGCTACAGGTACAGGAGTAAAATTTCTCTTCTGCTAGTTGGGATACCCCTGTTAAAGTGTGCTCAAGGAGTGCAACAGCCTTCTGAGCCATGACATTAAACTATTCATATTTAGATGACTCTCTGCTGCAACTGAAATACTCTTCTGAATAATTGCTTTTCAGGGTTCATTCGTTCATTGTTTGGCAAGCTTACATTTAACAGTACGCAGATGCACAGTGTTTGCCTGGTTTTGGTTTACAGGTTATTCTAATTACTTTTCAGCATCATAGCCTCTTCTTAATGTACCAGTCCACAGCTCTTGTCTTGCACAAAAGTACTGTCAGTAATAACTTTATGTTTTTATTCTATCTTATGGATGAAGGTATTTAAGTTTCTTACTCCAATCTTAATATGGCTGGGAACCTGTTTGGAAGACAGCTGTCTGTTGAGGGCTTTTGCCTATGTAATTTAATATTTACTGTTTAAACAACTGTTATTTAATGCATGATATGTCGGTCTGTTGTATGACACCAGATCAGTTGCTTAGCAGATGCCCAGTTCCTCAAAACCACTGACTTTGTATAGCAAACCATCTGAAATGTTGTAACTGAATAGCTCTTGGTACGTGCTCTCTTTCCCTCACCCCTTTCCTGTCTTTTAGGTGATATTTCAGGAGTTACGATGCAGGATGACTTCCTAGCCAGGCCTTCTGAAAATCATTGATAAGGGGTGTCTGGGCCTGTTGAGTGACAGTGTTCTGACTTTAGTAAATCCTCTGTAACGTTTATCTTCAGTGGGTGCTACAGTGGAAACTCTTTCATTATCATTGCAAATGTGGTCTGTGTTTCTCTAAAAACAAATATCTGCAAATTATGTATGGGTTTTCCATGTTAATAAATATTAAGTGTTCTACTGCAGTAGTTTGGTGAGGGAATGTGATTTTAAGTGTTATGATTACAAAAAAATAAGAAGTCTCATGTGGATCCTTAGAGTTCTCCATTTGAGTCTTTCTATTAACAATTCGTGAAATTTCCCAAATTTTGGCTTACCTATTCCAATTTTCTCCCTTTACCTGCCCTCCTATCCAGGCTGCCTTTATTATTTTTCATTTTTCCTTTTTTTGTAGAATTGAGGCTTTCTAGGCTATTCCATAAAATGTTCTGAAATGACTCCCAGTTCTTGTTTTGAATCTAAATCCAGTTATTTACACTTGTAATTCTGTCAGCTTTTTCTAAATGTAACTCTGAAACACAATGTACCTATAACATACCTGTACTACTGGTGTTCAACTTATTTTGTTTACACATAGCAAATGGTACCAAGTTGTAATGAAATGTTCCCACAGGTACTGTACTGTACAGAACTACAGTCCTGTACAGAACTACAGGACTGTAGTTCTGCCACGTGTTCTTTTTCTTAAGAAGTATTTCTGTGTAGTGCTTTGCTGGTTTAGAATTTACAGTTTTTAAACTTACAGAAATGCAAAGGCAATCTGCTTGAGACCTTTAGTATCATTTAGTTAAATGGCCCTGGGAGATTATAACTCTCCTTTTGATCAAAAGCCCTTTGATTTGAGCCCTACTTGATTGTCTGTCACATTATCTGTGAGTCAGTCATCTGCCATGGCACGAGCTTTTGTATCAGTTTTTCTCTGTTAGCATTGAAATCAAAAATATTAAAGATCACTGGCTGCAAGCCAGTTCTGAAGTAAAAAAGAAGCTAATCACTGAACTTTGACTTACGTAAATCTTTGCTTCAGTTACACCTCCCTCTTCAAATCATTAGCAATTCTTTGGGTTTATCACCTAGACGTCTACAATGCTTGTACAAACAGTTTAATTTCTCCATTTAATTTGATTATTCATTTAATTTTAATCTTATTTTGATTTTCTGCTAAGTAAGTGTGCTTCCCCACCCCATTCTTTACTTTCAATAGTGTAAAAATACTCTGACCTCTCTGCCCAGCCTGCCTTTCTGAATGTTTTTCCTCCTTTTCTAACAATGAAAACTGTCCAAACTCTGCAACTCCGTCTTCCACAGAAATCCACTGTCTACCCAGGATGAAACTCTGTGTCATGTTTTCTTTACCTGACGAGGAGTTCACCTCTAGGTTGTTCAGTTTCCTTTGGGTATGGAACAGAAATGTTGTTACAACTGAGTGTCAGGATAGTAAGTGTGGGGTGTTTAGTTATTTATAATTTGCAAGACTCAGAGTTATTTGTCTCATGGAGTGTACCTTAGGCACAGGTGCAATTTTGCTGTCACTATTTCTGTTAAATACAGTTGAGCCAAGCCCCTTGGCCTATGTGTAGGAAATGCTTGCGTCCGAATAGAGTGCATTCTGATGGAATAGCTGTCCCAGCTGTCTGCCTTCACCTTAGGGTACCTGCAGGCTCTCCCTTGTGCTGCATGCACAGCGGTTGTGGCTCATCCACCTTATGAGCACTGTAGGACTGTACGACAGTACTTTCCTGTAAGGGTCGATGCTTGGTGAATGCTGGCAGTGGCTGCTTAGCACTTCTGTGAAACATGAAAACAGCTTCAGGTTGCAGCTTGACAAACATTGGCTTTAGAGGCGTGCTGTAAGGAGTTCTGCATCTTCTGCAGAGGGAATGTGCCTGCGCTTAGAAGCTGAGTGCTTCTTGTTATCAAGCAGGAAGTGGATGTTCCAGGACTTAACTACAGTTGGAAGAGTCTGGAATGCTTACAGAATACCTTCTCCCACTTATCATCATCTAGCTTTCAGGCTTTCATGGCAGACTTAATCTTACAGAGATGAGGATTTGAGGCCCATGGGACTGCTACACGCGACAGTGCAGTTCCACAAGTAAGTATCTGTGGAGACCAGCAGGTTTTTGGATAATTTTCAGACGTACACCGACACAGCTCAAGCATGGTTGGGACTTGACTCTATACTGACACAGATGCAGCCTGAGCTCCTGTATGCTCTGGAAAACAAGTTTTCTTCATTAATAGAGCACTTAGAGCTCTTATCATTCTGCCTTGTGGGCAGTGAGTTTGAGGTCAGGTTTCCCAGTGCAAGAGAGGGAGGCATGGATCTTCTGGAGTGAGGCCAGCAAAAGGTGCCTGAGGTGATGAAGGCACTGGAGCATCTCTCCTGTGAGGAAAAGCTGAGAGAGATGTGACTGTTCAGCCTGGAGAAGAGAAGGCTTGGGGAGATCTTATCAATTTGCATAAATATATGAGGGTGGTTGCAAAAGGACAGAGCCAGGCCCTCTCCAGTGGTAGACAGTGACAGGGTGAGAGGCAGTGGGCACAAGCTGAAACACAGGAGGTTTCTCCTGAACATCAGGGAAACCATTTTTCACTCTGAGGGTGACTGAGCGCTGGCACACGTTGCCTAGAGAGGGCTGTGGAGTCTCCATCCTTATGGGATATTAAAAAAACATCTAGACCTGGTCCTGGGCAGCTTGTTGTAGGTGGCTCTGCTTGTCCAGGGGGTTGTACAGGATGACTTCCAGAGCTCCCTTCCAACCTAAACCAGCCTGTGATTCTGTGAAGTACAGTGGTTATGCTGTAGCCTCATCTTGCGTATATAGATCATCTGTGTCACCAGTGTACCCAGACCTTTAATTAGTGTGGGGGGGAATCCAATGGGATTCACGTTACACTATGCTGCCATTCACTTAATCAGTGGCTTATGGGCATACAAAGAATTGTTTTGTAGACACTCCTGTGCCACTGTGACCGGGTGCCTGAGGGGGAAACAAGTGAAAACCTTAGTTCTGCAGTGCAGAGGTTTCCAGTGCCAGCATGCTTCTCGGGGAGTAGCCACCTTTGCTTCCTAAGTCTGTCTGGTGGGGAAGACAGCAGGGTGCTTGTTACCCTGGGTTATGGGTGGTGTTGGGTAGAATAGGGCTGTGTTTCAGCTGATCCCTGAATGTCTACTGGGCTGAGTCAGGCTGTAGCTTCAAGCAGTTTATCGTAGGGTTAGGGGCCTGCAGGCCTGGTCCAGTGTGGCTACCCCCAGCAATGTCAGCATTGGTATGCAAAGTAGAACAGTTGTGGTTTCACAGGTTTGTGGCGTTGTTATAATGCTAAGTAAACACAGCAGGACTGAAACCTTCCAGCTTGGGTCCACACACTCTGGCAATGCCCTAACACCATGTGTGAAGTATGTGCGTGATGTAAGCCCAGACTGTTACCAAAACATTGTGATAAGTAACACTTGGGTGTGGTCACACACTCAATTGTTTTGCCCAGTGCTCAGAGATGCCCTGTCTAGTTCGTGCTAGGAAATTCATTTTTCCCAAGACAAATTATTTATAGATTTTTAAAAAAAAAGTCACAGAAGGAAAAAATACTCTCTTTTCCTGCCTTCTCAACACTCATCACTAACAGAAATTTGCTGCGAAGTCAGATGATTTGCAAAGGTGAAAGTTAATCCTCACTGTGTACATCCATGAAAGGGATGTGAAAGACCGATGACACTCTACAAAGATAGTGTGCACCAAATATGCGTATTCTAAAATACAACTTTTTAGAACAGCCGGTCTGTCCAGTCCCCATTACTCTGCAGTCAGATGAAAAGTGTGGGCGTTGAGGAAGAGGTGCATAGACTGCCCGTCTGTAGCCCTGCCATGCTCAGGCCAAATGCTGGACTGGCAGAGCAGCTGGTTCCTGCCTTGGCTTCTGGGAGAGACTAAAGCTGGCAGGACTTTATTCAGGTGTAAGTGGATACCTCCTAGAGGGGCTGGTGGCTTCTCTTAGGGAACTTGTGGTGAGGAGGGACAGGTGCAGACAGGCACCCACTTCCAAAGCAACAGGTAGTCCTGCTGTCACTGCTTTATTGCTTTCTTTAGGAACCCCTCTCCTAGCTAGTGTTTGAAGGCAAGCCTTCCTGCCATTCTGCCTTCTGACTCAGTTGCGTTACTAATGAATCTCTTTGTTAAAAGAGGGGGAAAATTACTCTCTCCCCAAGTATTTTTGAAGCAGAAGACCTCCTCAACTGAATTGGTAATTCCAAAGTTTATTGCTTTCACAATAATCTTATTCTGAATTTCAGGCAGCCCTTTAAGTCCATCAGCAAGAAACATTATTATTTTTGTGATAATGCAGATTATTGCAATTCTGTGTTGTGACATAAGTGTCATTTACCAGTATTTCCTCTCTTTCTTAGCTAATGGTATCTCTGTTACGATGAGTATCGTGAGCCGCCCTCTCTTCTCAGTAATTTCATTGTAATTATAGTTCTACAAGTTGCATTTCAGAATAATGCTGGAAATGACATCAGGCTTTATTCCTGGATCAATTAATGAATTCACACTCACCATTATTTCTCAAACAAAATGATGATTCAGGCTGATCTAGTTTTGGGTTTTTTTTTTTTATTTTCTTTGTAGTGCTTTTGATACTGTAAATTACCAGAGAATGAGTGCATCTCACCAACTTTGCTGTTTTTCTATGATCCACTTAAAATAATCATTACAGTTTGGATCCTGATGCATGATTGTGTTTCTAAATGATAAGGAGTTTGCCCTCAACTGCGGACTTTGTGAATCATTATTTTACCTTCACACAATAACTCTTCTATTTTGAAAAGTGTCGTGTTGAAAATAAATTTTCAAGCAGGGGAAGGAGAGAGGCAGGAGATGTTACTCTCATATATGATGCTGTTCTCCCTCTAGTGCATCACCCAGTTTATAGACTGAGATTTAAAAGTGACTGAGGTACAAAAGCTGCCAAAGAGGCAGGTTTTAGTTTACATTGGAAGTGCTCGCCTAGGAGTAGTAAGATTTTCATGTCTTACCCAGTACTCCACTAAATGTCTGAACTAAGCTTCACATTTAAATATCTTGGGAGCATCTTCTTGTTACAATTTCATAAAAAGTGACTGTTTATAGAAGTTCCTTTTCATTCTTTTCTATCGTGTGTAGTCAGGTACTGATATTTTTGATGGCACCAGTAGTTCGTTTGTTCCAAAAAACTTTATTGTGATATGTATTTGAATGTGCTGTTATATTTGGTCTATACTATGCTGTCGTACTGGTATTTGGAAGTAATTTTGACTAATATTTTTGAATGTGTATATGAAAGATCCTGTCACTCTTTCTTCTAAATGTCTGTTTAAAGGCACTGAAATGCAGTAATTTATTTGCAGTACATTTAGCTTCTTTAGTTATTGGCTTCTCATACTACAGCTCTCATCAGGCTTGCACACCCGACTGCATACATTCATCCTCATGCTAGACCATGTAGGTGAAGAATCTGTTCAGAGGGATTGCAGGATTCCCAGAGAGTACTGGGTCCTCTGCCTGCGAGCACTCCCTTGCCTGTTGACCTGATTTAGAAGCCCAGGCAGAATAGGATGAGTGAGTAGGTGCATGTGTAAATAGCCAGAACTATCAGGATTGAAAGCTGAGACTACCTTTTGATCAAGGGTGAGAACAAGATTGTTTTGGTTGCCTTTATCTGGTGATGTTTCCTGCATTTCAGTGCATGGGTGGAAGATACATGGCAGCGTAGGCTGACAGTTACCTTTCTTGACGAGTTGAAGTTGGGAGTTTGAACCAAATTGGCCAAACAAGAGATATTCATTACAGTTTTTCCATGTCCTGCATGACTTTGCTAAACAGTAAGCTGTTTTAAGTAGAAGGGGTTATTTCTTCCTCTGGTTCTATTTTGAAGCAGAAAATATGTCCTCACGCTTTATGCTAGGCTAGTTCTGGTAGACTAATTTGTGAGATGAGCTCCTTTGGGAGGGGTGGAGATGCTTAATTTACAGACTCCATTGACACTTAAAAACTGTGGCAACCAATCCTAGGTTTTACCAACAGCATGATGCTTTTGAGTAAGTCAGAAGCAAAATCCGAAGCAGCTGGCGAGCTCATATGTCAAAAACTGAGGAAGTACAGATTTTGCTCAGCAGAAATATAGAGCAGCAGAGCACAGATGTAGAATCTTTGCAGTTGTGAAGCTAGGCCTAAATTACAAGTCGTTCTGTCTTTTTGTTGATGTGAGAGGAACATGCCTCTCAGCCGTCCACGAAAGCCCTGCTGAGGACGATCAGTGAAATTCTCACAAAGATAGCCTGTGTGAAAGCTGTAGTTCAGAGCCCTAGTTTCCAGGTAGTAAGTATATTCTCATTGCATACCTAACAGATGAGCTTTTGTAGTAGCATCTGCGTTGCCCTGTCATCTTCTGCCTCAGATTCAGGAGTCCACAAATTCAAATTCACAATATACTGTTGCTGTACTGCCAAGCCTGACAGGTGAGGAACTCTGGAAGCTTAAATACAGTGCCAAAAAGATACATTAAAAGTACTAATTAACAAAATGGCTGTCTCAAAAGTAAATATCTATAAATTTTTTATATTATCTGTGGTTCTATTAAGCCAAAATAAGTAAGTAGGAGATGCACAAAAACAATGACAGGTACTTGTTTCTTCTATTGTGTATAGTAATGACATTGAGAATTCAGTTAATTTTTCATGAGTGGTTTTTTTTTTTTATTTGGATCCTGATTGACAAATACTGAATAACCTTTTAAAGTCTAGAAAAGCTTTTACTATATATAAAAGGGCAGACTTCTATTTAACAGAACAGCATCCTAACTAAAATCAAAGAATGTAATTTGAGTGGGTATGTCAGATTATTATTAACTTCTATGAAATAAATCTGCTATGATCAGAGTGTCTTAATTAACTGGAGCAAAGTTTTACTGTAGAGAAACCCAGGGATGTTCCAGATTGATTCTTGTTTTCATACTGCTTTCTTTTTGGATGATAACAGCACAAGAGTATTTGTAATAAGAGGGAATAGTTAAGTACGACTGCACATTTTCGGAGTGCTGCACACCCACTAGCTAACCAGTCACTCTGTCACCTCCAAAAGGGAGGAAGTAGTTAATTATTATTATCCCTGTGATTGTAGGTCTGGATGTGGAGACAAAGGCTATGTCTAAGTTAGCAAATAGTGCGAACAGGAGAGTGGGTCTATAGGGCAAAACAGTAGGTGCTGAGAACCTGGTGTCCATGTTCCAGGTTTGTGGTGTTGGGTTTTTTTTGTTTTGTTTTGTTTTCGCTTTAAACCAGGTCTAGTCTGATTCCAGGAACTAAATGCGTTTGTGGCTACAACGCATTAGGTGTGGTCCTTAACTTCCATTTTTACTGGTTTCATTCATTCTAAAGGAATCCAGCTTCTCACTTGGAGACGTTTTGATGATAATGAAGGTGAGCACAGTAAGCAAGGGAGATGAGGAGGTTTGTTTTGAAAGTCTTCTCCTGATCTTAGCTTAGAGACTAGTGTATGTTTACACAGAGGGATACTCTGCTGAGTGGTTTCAGGTGAGAGTTTTGCCATGCCTAAAGGTTAGTTTAGCCTGGAGAAAAGAAGGCTTGCAGAGACCTCATCTACCTGAAAAGAGGTTTTAGTGAGGTGGATGTCAGTCTCTTCTCCCAAGTAACAAGTGACAGGATGATAGGAAATGGCCTCAGGTTGCGCCAGGGGAGGTTTAGATTGGATATTAGGAAAAAATGTCTTCACTGAAAGGGTTGCCAAGCATTGGAACAGGCTGTCCAGGGAAGTGTTTGAGTCACCATCCTTGGAGGTATTTTAAAAGACCTATAGATGTGTTGCTTAGGGTTAGTTAGGGTAGTGTTAGGTGGTGGACGTGGCAGTTTTAGGTTAACAGTTGGTAGATGATCTTAAAGGTCTTCTCCAACCTGAATGTTTGTATGATTCTGTGATCTTCAGAGCTGCTAAGCACAGCTAAACTGGAAAAAGGCTTATGTTTGCGGACATCCCCAGATAGCGTGGAACAAAAACTTGGCCCTGGTGCTTGGCTACTACTTTGCACAAAAGTGGTGAAACTGTCATTTCAACTCAGGAATTCTTCCTGAGAGACAATGAATCTTAGAATCATAGGACGGTTAGTATTGGAAAGGACCTTATAGATCGTCAAGTTCCAAGCCCCGTGCCATGGTCAGGAACACTTTGCGCTAGACCACATTGCTCAAAGCCCCATCCAACCTGGCCTTGGGATGGGGCATCCGCAACTTCTGTGGGCAACCTGTTCCAGTGCCTCACCACCTTCACAGTAAAGAATTTCTTCCTAATATCTATCTAAATCTTCCCTATTTCAGTTTAAAACCATTGCCCCTTGCCTTATTGCTACACTCCCTGATGAAGAGTCCCTACCCAGCTTTCCTGTAGGCCCCTTTTAGGTACTGGAAAGCCAATGTAAGGTCTCCCCAGAGCCTTCTTTTCTCTGGGCTGAACAACCCCAACTCTGTCAGCATGTCCTTAGAGGTGCTCCAGCCCTCTGATCATCTTCGTGGCCCTCTTCTGGTCTTGCTTCAGCCGGTCCGTGAACTTCTTATGTTGGAGGCCTCGGAGCTGGACACAGCACTCCAGGTGGGCTCTCACCAGAGCAGAGTAGAGGGGCAGAATCGCCTCCCTTGACCTGCTGGCCATACTTCTTTTGATGCAGTCCAGGATGCGGTTGGCTTTCTNTGAGGAATGCCGCACGTCCCTGGTTGCCAGTTGAACATTGAGCTGTTGACCGCAACTCTGAGTGCAGCCTTCCAACCAATTCCTTATCCACTGAGTGGTCCATCCGTCAAATCCATGTCTCTCCAGTTTAGAGACCAGGGTGTTGTGCAGGACAGTGTGAAATGCTTTGCACAAGTCCAGGTAAATTGTGTCGATTGCTCTCCCCTTGCCTGCCAATGCTGCAGCACCATCATAGAAGGCCACCAGATTTGTCAGGCTTGGCTTGCACTTGGTGAAGCCATGTTGGCTGTCACCGATCACCTCCCTATTTTCCATGTGCCTTAGCATAGTTTCCTGGAGGATCCGCTCCGTGATCTTGCTGGGCACAGAGATGAGACTGACGGGTCTGTAGTTCCCTGGGACTTCCTTTTTTCCCTTTTTAAAAATGGCGGGTTTCCCCTTTTCCAGTCAATGGGAATTTCACTGGTCTACTACGACTTCTCAAACATGATGGATAGTGGCTTAGCAACTTCGTTCAACAGTTCCCTCAGGACCCACGGGTGTTTCAGGACCCGTGGATGAAATATGAATCCTTTGAAATAGGTTGATTTAGATTTAGAAATACCTTCTAATTAAGTCTGATTTTTCATGAAGAACATGAGCTACTTACTCTCTTTTGCTGTATATCAGTGCCAGAAGTAATTTAAAGTCAGTGGTCCGTTATGTGAAAAAACTTTGAATGTGTTGAGCTCTTTATGATATTTTTTTATTTTAAAAAGTCTGAACCATCAATGATATTTTACTTGTCCTTTTCTTCGCTTTCTGTGTTGGACCCCACAGAAAGTTTATATTGCAATGTAATTAATTGATTAGGGGAGTGTTTATTCTTTGATTAGGCATCATCAAAACTCTTATTTGTTATTTGGTTTGTTTGTTTGTTTTCATTATCATATAAATTACCAGTCTTTTTATTATTTGATGTTTTATTTCAGTTAATGGTTACAGCTACAGTCAGTTCCCATCAATGTTCTTCAACAGAAGCATCAGAAAAACAGGAGATAATGATAATAAATGTTTCTGATCTTAAAAATAAGGAATTGAGCTGGGAAAAATACAAACAACCTTTTCAAGCTGTCCTTTTGTTGGGAAGAAATGAAGGATGGCTCTCCTTCTGTCT
The DNA here is from genome assembly GCA_013400035.1 of Rynchops niger. NCBI lineage: Eukaryota > Metazoa > Chordata > Aves > Charadriiformes > Laridae > Rynchops > Rynchops niger. Next base: position 112,278 of record VXBH01001164.1, read on the forward strand.
CTTTTTGCATGTGCAAGGATATTCATACAGCCCTTAAAATGACTTTGATCTATGCAGTGCGTATAGCTGCACAACGGTGGTGTTAGAATGAGAGATATGATGCTGGTTTTTCCATGTGTCAGTTCCGTGTCTACCAAAATGACCCTGACTTGAATTTTTTCATGCTTTGAGACAGATGTCTTTAATTTGGTGTACAATTATCTTCTACGCATTTTACAGGTTTTTGGCCACCAGTAAAGGTGGAAAAGACAATTTTAATTTAATAAAGTGGATGAAAATCTGTTGATGAGGTGATGGATAGCGTACATTTGAAGTGTTGGAGAAGTTAAGTCTCAGAAATTACCTTACACTAACTAGGGGGTAAAAAATGAATCTTAGTCCATCAGTTGAGTTGGTACGGGAGCAAGCTATTACCCTGCAATGTTATGGGAGACAAATACTGCCCTAATTGTAGTCTTATGTGATACTGAAAGCAAAAAGCTTTTGATGTTATCTAGGATGTAGTTCACCACTGTGGATCTTGTATTATTCGTGGTAAGAAGAAAAATAGTTGTTTATTAAGTAAGATGAAGATGAGAAAGCAGAACATGTAAAAACTCTTGAGACGGATTGGACTTGGAATTAGATGGTCTGTTAGCTGAATTTGCAGGACATGGAAATATAAAACATTAACTTCATTGTCCAACTTCACAAAGAGAATCCCAGGCTGTGTCATGGCCTTGCAGAAAACTAATCAATATCTGATAAATTTGATAAGAAAGGTGATCAGTTCAAGTGAATAAATCATAGTGTTACATGATGCATTAGCTTTTAGCTAAGATGGTCAGTAAAATACATAAAAAGACGTATCTAATAATGTAGCATTATGTTGCAATCCTTCCTTGCAAAAGCCAAGACAACATTTTTGTTTAATAAATGGTCTGTTTTGTGATTGTACAGTCTCATGTCAAATTTTGTACAGTATTGCTGGGAGGATGCACATGAACCAACTGCCCCACACCAGTAGCTGACATAAAGGAACTGCCTCTTTGCCCTGGGAGGTCACACTGGTGATTTAGTAGCTGCCAGTAATGAAATCCTGTTGCAGTATGAAAATACCCAGTAGTATGGGTTCTTCAGGCAGGATCTCTGTGATTTGACCTAAAAATTAGCTCATTACATTGTATTGGTGTGTTATGTACTAGGTTCATTGATATTGAGGTTCTAATGAGATTCCAGCTGGAATGGTTAAACTATTTGCTCTTCTGCAGAGTGCTGGGTTGTTAGGTTTATGTATGTAAAGCTGTATGCTTTATGCTGGGTTATTTATTGTATAAAATAATGGAATAGATAAAGATGGGAAACTGAAAGATTTTATCTGCCAAAACCTACTTACCAAGTCAAAAAAAGTGCCAGAAGTAGAACATGCTACCTGGATCCCAGTCCAGTTTTTTTTCTAGTGAGCCTTTGTGGTTCGCAAATCAAAGAAAATAATTTCTGGTTAGCTAGTGAATCGTAGGCTTGGTGCTTTATCCTACCTCCAAGTTCTGCAATTCCTGGCTACAGGCATCCTTCCCTGCATGCTTGATCTAGATGGGATTTGCCAGCATGACAGACACGTTATGTTTAGTAGTCCACAAGCAGAAGCTTAGGAAGCCACCGTCCCTTCTGTTTGCTTTAATCTGTAGAGCTTCAGTAGCGGTCAGTGTTTGTACTCATCTGTTATGCTCATTCAGAATGTGAGTGTGTTTCAGCAGGTGTATGATTCCACCCAGGATTAAGTCTGTAAAACCCTTTGGTGAAGGCTAGCACCACAAAGAAACCTGCTGTTTTCTCACTGGTAATTCATAATACCTGTGCCTGGAATAGCCTGAAACGAACATAGTTTAGGACGGCTCAGTGTATGCTGAATATAATTTTCTGCTTTTCAAAGAGTAGGTACCTCAACATATTAGGGCATATTAATCTGGACTCTTTCAGAGGCAGTCCAGGAATAATCAGTGGGCCAGTTAATTGCCGTGCAAGAGGTTGCAGCCTATGAATGTTCTTAACAGGGCCCACTCTAATTCTCAAAGTAGTGTGCACACATACAGTAGTCACTGTGCACATGCTTAGTAAAGCTGGTGCTTTCTGGGAGAGCCAGGCTTACTCAATGCATGCCAGAAGTGTGATTGCACTGTAGTTGTGGAGAAAGTGTGGTGATTTTATAAATGTCAGGCTGAATACAGACCCGATAAATGACAGCCTCTGGAAAGTTCTGTGTTTATAGCTTATTTGCCGTAGGTCCTGCCCTGCAGCAGTCAAACGTCATAGCCAGCAACCCTGTTACTACCAGGTAGTAGATGCTGATTCAGGAAATACCTGTGCAAGGGAGGAGAATAATCTAAGACATTTTAGGCTTTAGACCACAGTATTTAGGGCTATAAAAATGTAGAATTTTTAAAATTTCACATACCTTCCAGAGTTAATCAAATACTAGATTGCCTGCAGTCATCTTACTGTTTGAGAGAGAAGATGTTTGTGTAAATGGAAGCTAGTATATAGTACAAATTGCTGCACCTGCACTTAATTTTGCTCCAGATTGTTGTCACAGCATCAGTGTGTTGCTGAAGACAGCTAATGCACCTTCTAGTGGAGGGTGTATGGTCAAAAGGAAGTGCATATAGTTGTGGAGCACCTGTAAGCAGAGTTTTAAATAAATCCAGGTGGCATTGTATGGAGACGTAGTTTGAATGGAGTAACTTGTCTGCCCAGACACTGTTCTTGATACTGACTTCTGTTTCTAAAAAATCATAAAGGTGCAAAGCAGCAATGTAGGTAACATTTTATTAAGTGTGATTTGAAATGAATAGCTCATGTAGAAAAATGTTGTGTGGACTTTTTTTTTTTTAAATGTCACTAAAACCTAGCATGCAGCTGAGATCTATGGGGCGGGAAAAAACACCACAAACAAGAAAAACAGCCTTGAAATTGGTTCTGATTGGTACTTACTTACTGGTCAAGTACCAATAGCCTTAAAAGTAAAGCAGGAAAGTGTCATTGGTACCGGTTCTTTTTGATCGTTTAGAAATAAGTAAACAGATTTCTGTAATGAAAATTAACAGCAATAACAAACACATTGGTGAGGAACTCTGTTGGGGGCTGGTAAATCATGTACAACAGGTGTAATCACACTGAGCTCAAATATATTCTCATTCAGGTAAATGTCTGTTTCACCTCTGTGTTGAGAAGGAAAGGGATCATGACCTGTACACCTAGTTTTGTGATGTAATGAAATACCTTGCAAAGAATTGTTTTTCGAATAGAAGTTAAAAAACATTAGAACAGGTTAATAATAAACTTGTAACAATAGAGCTGCACTAGAGTAATGTAGAGAATTAGCAGAAAGCGAAGTGTTCTGCTGCTTTCATTTGATAGCTTAGTTTAGAAATACAGCCGTTACTAGAAAATGATAGACCGAACTCTTAAAATAAAATTGTCTTCATTTGTTAGCATGGTATAACATAGATGAAGTCAATTTTTAGGATGGTGTTTTTTAACATGTTTAATCTTGGTATGAACTACTGAGTCCAGCAGGTCTTACTGAAATGAAAGAGGACTAATAAATTAGTTTGCTAAAGGTTGATGTTTGCACATAACTGAAGCTACATGTGCGAAAACGCTGTGGAGCAGTTGATGTGTGGTAGCTGCTCACGCCATGGTAACTGTTCTTAGACCCCTCTCCCCTATGTTAAAAACTATTTAGGTACTTGGGCTACTAAGTGATGGGCAGAGAATTTTTGAAAGCATCTAATGCTCATTATTCCTTATTTTTCAAGAATGCCTCTAAAATGATTAAAATACACATTGCAGTATACTCTTCTTATGTCTAGCCTTGTTTTTTTACCTTCATGCATATTAATAAGGCCATAGTTTGCAGTAATCTGTTGGGACTGCTTAAAGAGTAAGGATGGCAGAATAAAATCCTTAATAAGGATCACAAAAAAAAGGGGGTTATGATTAACCTTTCCTGAGGTCATTATTACTTTCTTTAATATCTTTTTCCAAGCTGTTCTGTAACTTAATTTTTTTTGAAGTGTGGCTATGTCTTGTCTTTACCACTGATATCAGTGGAATCAGTGGAGAAGGACATAACAAAGTTGTGGGGGGGTTTTGTTGTGTTTTTTTTTTTTTTTTCTTATTTTTTTCCTGAAAATGGCTTTGGATCTGCTTAGCTGCAACGTGGTTTACAATTTATGGTAGTTCTGGTAGTGGAACTTTAGTATTTTGACCCTAAGCTGCATAGTGCAAAAACTCGTATTTTTATGCAATTCAGTGTAAGTTTTCTCTTGCAAACTCAGATTGCAGAAGTAACTTCACACTCAAGACTCAGAAATATATCTTCTGAGGATTTTCACATTTTGGACGTTTCTTATGAAAGTGTAGGAAACTCACTCTTATTTTCTAAGTTATTTTTTTGGAAAAAAAAAAAAGTATGAGGCAGGTTGAAGTAAAGCTATGTGATACCTGACAAAAGTACTAGTCTCTGAAACCTCGCGCAAAAGCCTTTAAAATGCGTTTTTTCCTCCATCTTTAGGAAATGGATGAAACTGAAGTACAGAAAGCTGTGAAGATAGCATGAGAAAACTTGATCATCAGATTTTAAAGCTGATCCCAGATGAAAATCAAAAAGGATTGATATTTATCTGAATAGGAACATTCATTTTAAACGTTATATCTGGGCATAACACAGGGCATCTGGAATTCACTCATCTGTTGTCTTTCTTTAACACATTTCTACATTTTTATTGTTTGTCTGCCACAGTGATAAAGTAGTCTTTAACTGCATAATTCGGTCAACTAAGTTGCTTTGCCAGACTTGACAAACATACTGTTATTAACTAGATATTATTTTTCCTGAACAGCTACAAATTGAAGACTATCCACAAAACACTTTGGTTGTTTTTATGGAACGGTTCCCATGTGCCAGGGATTAGATGACCAAATAAAAATGTCAGAATGCTTACACATTTTTATAGATCACATTGTAAGAGAAAATCAACTGTAGCTTCTTCATGGCAAATATTTTTGAGGAGGTAACCACTAATTAGCATGAGGTGTTGATTGCACTGGATGTGCATGCATGATTCAGCAGTTTCTGTGTATTTACCTGGGAGGGGGTAGTGGTTAATTTTTCACTAATGCACAAAGGCTTTGAGCGGTGTTTGGGTCTGTGGGGCAATAGTGTTGGAGCAGCTGGGCTTTTTCTTCCATTTTGTCTGTGACAGATGGAACAGATGGGGTCAGCAAAGTGTCTCAAAAACTGGCAGCTGACCAGAGGAGAAGGGAGAATAGTTAAGAACTACCTGTCTATCGCATCGTCTTCTGCTTCCCAACTCTCTTGAAAATAAAAATGTTCTGAAGCATGGAATAGCGTTGGCCATCACTGCTGATGAGTGAGTGGCATCCTAATCTTTTTCTAGTCACCTCTTACCAGTGTGATGGCAGCTGCATGGCTTCATGCTCCTTACGCTTGAAGGCTTTGGAGAGAGTTTAAAATGTTCCAGAAATAAATTCTTCACCATGAGCTTCATAGGGAACTGCCTTGCCTGCTTTGGTCTGTGAGTGGAAGAGGAGCTCTTCCCCCGGACTCCCTCACCAAGGCCCAAGCCGTGCCTGTGCCGGGGGAGCTGGCTGGCAGGCGGTTTCTTCCACACACAGCTGTCCTCTCCTCTCCTGCCTTGCACAGACTTCAGGGAGAGGGGCTGGGCAGCTGACGGTGGGTTTGTGAGGAGAAGTTTGTGAGAGGGAGTGCAGAGTCACTGGCGGCGACACCTCTGTCTTTGGTGGTGATTTTGCAAATACTCCAGAATGATACTGAAAGCCGTATGGAGGGGTCTGTGGGTCAGAAATTGTGTGGTTAGTGGAGGAAACGGTGTTTGTCTCAATACTTCTCTTTGTTTTGAAAAATGTTAGCTTTTTCAACACTTGTACTATCCATAAAATTAACTTCTGTTATACAAGATTGAAGGCGTTTAGGGTACTAGTGGTGTTGTGCCAGGTTTTATTACTTCTAAAATGTCTAGGCTATTTTTTTAATCATTGTAAGCTGTTAC
>VXBH01001164.1:121538-133637 GCA_013400035.1 Rynchops niger
AAGTATCTATTGACTCTCTCCAGGGGAAGCAGCAGTTAAAAAGCACTCTGAAGTTAAGGATGGGCTACCACGAGCTGCAGGAAATGTGCGACAATATCTGGAATTGTGCTTCCCTCTGGGTGGATTTACAGCCTGCTCGACCTGAGCCAGCTGGGCTGTCACTCCGTGTGGGTGCCCGCGTGTGCGTGCACACGGCCGTGCCCCTGTGCTGAGGAGCACGCGGCGCTGTGAGCGGCACCGCACGTGTAGGCGCAAGGGGAACGCCAGTCCAACTCCTCGACCTCTCAGGTTATTTGAGGGATGAAAATAAAAATGGAAAAATGGTGGTTTTCCTTGTGCTGCTGCCGTACCAGCGCTCCTTGTCGTGGGCCGTCAGCTCTGCTGGGCTTTGCCTCTGTCCCGGGGGAGAAGGGGTGAAGGAATGCTGCTGGCTGTAAGGGACAGGTCTTGCGGGGACAGGGCTTCCCTCAGTGTTGCTTAATATCCTCTGAGAAACTTTCAATTAGACCTCGGCTGTCCGGAGGAGGAGCCCTGGGCTGTGGGCAGCCCTGCGTGGCCGTGGGGCGAAGGCTAGGCCAGAGGAGCCCTGTCCCTGCAGGGGAAGGGGAAGGCACTTTCCAGGCCACCTCATGTCTGCCAGTTTGACACTGGTATCTGTGTTGGCCTTGCCCTCCCGCCCACCAACTCACCTGCTTTTTCCTGCCCCTGCAGCAGTTATGTCTGCCCTGTTCTATTTTCTGGTAGGGTGTTTCTTTATTCCTTAAAAAAAAAAAAAAATGCATAAACCACCCCCTCACCTCCCCATGCCCCAAGTTTAATGGTGTGGTGGGCTGTGATGGCACTGAGGCCAACCCCAGGTGGAGTCGCCGGGGTAGGGGTGAATGAGAGTGAGGTGGATGCTCATGAGTGGGCCTGAAACCAGGTGGGTATGGGTTTGGATCGACAGCACCTCTTCAGTCTCCCTGGGGAAGGAGAAGGGGCACAGAGCCATCCCCTTCCCACTGGCGTGAGGGAAAAGGGTTAAATACGAGACAAAAATATTTACTGTAAGACTTGTGCTTAGCTTACACCATTAAGACAGAATCGCCTTTATGGTGCCCTCAAGATGTGTTTTCTTTGGAAACCAGGGAAGATATACAGTGTGTAATAAATGTTGTAAGATATATTATTTTAAAAATCATTCATTACCACAGCAGATTCTTCACGGCAGTCAGTGCAGGGCTCTGGTTGCAAGACCCTGCAGTTTGTTAGTCCTTGTTTATTTGTAGTTGGACTGAAGCAAAAATTACCTTTATCACTTCAGTGCTGGGGTGTATTTGAGGCATGAAAGCATCCTTCTGTCTCGCATCTAGTGCTGGGTGAGCAAATGGACCAGGGAAACTGGCAGGTGTCTGCATACTGACATTTGATATATAGCTCCTTTATGTTTCTGATGTAAATTTGATAATGATACTGGTAAATTGACTCTTGCCTAATTACATGGTCCAAAACAGCAGTCATGTTATAGTACTGGTACAGACAATGTAGAGCACTCTGAAGCATAAACAGCAAAAAAGCATAAGCAGAAGAGGCCGAGGGGACATCTTGAGTGTCTTCCTCAGGAGTACATAACCTGACACAGTGAGACCTCAAATAGCTTTCTGGAAAAAAAATATTCTTAACTCTTCATCTGTTTGAAGAACCAGCATGATCTGCTTTTCTTTTTTATTTTTTAATCATCTAAATCCATATGAAAATGTTCTTTCTTTGGAATGAATGAAGGACATATAAGAAGGTTGAAAATCAAAGGGGTTTTTTGTTCATTTGTTTGCCCCCCACCCCAAAATGCTCCTTGATACCTAGGCTAAAGCCCGGAATTTGAGTGAATAGCTTTTCTGGAAGCAGTGGCCAACCATATTTGAGGAAAAAATGCTCCAAAACACTAAGAAGCACTTGCTGTTCTTAGTCTTTAATGTAAAATAATGATATTTAGTAATATGAGAAATGTTGCTTGACATAAGAATTGCATCGTAACAGAAGTGCTACGATACCTATGACTGTTGTTTTCAGTAAAGATACATTTATACTGGTTTTGGTATAGCAAAACAATTAATTTTGAAGTAATTTCACATTCTAAGAAACAAAATGCTCTACTGCATCCTTTCAGCTCCTGGATGAAACCCTTTTGTATGAGTGGTAGCTCAAAAGTTTATGTCAGGCTCTCAAGATAGAGCTCACAAACATAAAATAGGCTAAATATTATTTAAAAAAAAATATTTGAAGAGTGTGTTGTCATGTTTTTGCACTTAGTTTTTGTTAACATTGTTAAAAAGTAACAAATTACATAACCTACTGTTTTTTACCTGCATTTCTGATGGATACAATTGCACATCAGATATACTGTCTGTGTATTACACTATTTATTTAAAGCATAAATTAGAAAATAGCAAAAATTCTAACTACGCTTCATGAAAGCAGAACATGTGAAGTATAAAGCTTGGTGTGCATGGTAAATACAGCTGGTTTATTGTAGCTGTGTCCTTGTATGTGATAACTATTTTCGACAATAGAAAATATCAAGAGATGCAGATCTTCCAGTTTTAATGATGGCAGTTTCACTCGGGTAGAATAATCTTAGCCCATGGAGGGGGGGACACAAAAATCACTTTTTTCTAAAGGTGTAGGTATTTTTTAGAGTAGTAAAGGTACATTATTCCCTCCCATGGTAAAAAGGAAAGAAAAACATTATGACTTTGAATGCTAACAGTATTTGTCCTTGCTTTTGATTAATCAAAGAAAAGTGGTTTATACTGTCCCTGAAATGGTGTCTCTCTGAGTTGCTAGGAATAGGAATTATTTCTGTGTGTTCATAATCCCTCTGAGTAACAGAAAATGAAAGAGACTTGAAAGGAATTTAAACAATGAACTTCCTCATATGAAGTACTCAAAGCTGCCTGAAACATCAACTTGAAAAGTCGATGCTATTATTTCAGTTTACAAATGAATGTAACAATAGAAAATGCAACACTATTAAAGTAAGTAATTACAGATTTTTATAATACACTGATAATATCTAAATTATTTACTATCAAACAATCTTGAAGCTTTTGGTACCGTTGCTTTGTAATAAGCCTTAAGTCATTACATGGTGATTTCTTTCTCCACACACTCCCTGCCCATTAAAGAAAATCTTATTTGAGATACTGAGTATTAACCAACTTTTTTTAAAGATGCTTGTATTTTTTTCCCCAACTTGATTTTAAAACTTTTTATTAGATAGGCTTACTTAATGGCAAAAGTACTTCCTTTTCTCCTGTGTTTTATATAACTATCATCCTTAATGAGGTTTAAAGCTAAGTGAAGCCTAATCCTGCAATGCAGGAAACCAGGATCTCATACTGAAATTCAGCTCCTGGAGAGTTGCAGGGCATGTAGGGATATATGGTCTGTCAGAGCCCCTGGCATTTTCAGTACAATTTATATGCCTGGGTGAAGGACCATAGGTGAAATGTAAAAGAAAGCTACAAGATTTAAGCCCAGTCCCAGTCATTATCCAAATAGTAGTTAACTTAGTTTTCACAGGAAATCAGATGGTGGTCAGCATACTGCTACCTTTTTCTATTAGTAGATAGGTTACAAAACTCATACCTGTTGAGTTACATGTAATTGTATGTGATACTGATCTCCTCAAAGAAGATATATATTAAAATAATAAGAGAAAAAGTTAGGTTAGGTGAAGAGGACATTGGTGGGTTCTTATATCAGGCTTCTCATTTGGGTGAAAACCAAGCAGCTTTGGGAACAGTAATCAACTCTGACACGTTTGTGCCTTGGAGTCTACTTAGTGTTGGAAAGCAGTCTCATTTATAGTCTGCCCTCAGATGTAGGTATAAAAAAACCATTTGAAATTATTTACGCACAAGTTTTTAAAGACAAATTTGGCCTTTCCTCTGTGCAAGGGAGATAAGAATTTGCATTGTACCATCCTTCGCTAATGTTCCCTTCTGGTGTTGTTCATACTTTTTCCATGGAAGAACAGCACGCAATTGTCTGATTTTCAACAGTTTGCTGTCAGGTAGAGTTGTGAGTGAGTAGCATAAAAGAAAGTAATTTTTAGGGCAAAACTTAATTTGTGGCATGTTGTCTGCACAGATGAGCTCTTTAGGCAGAATTTGTTGAAGTTGCTCCAAACCAAAAAACTGGAAAGTTAAGCACAGGCTGTAAAGAATTGTTTCTTTTCAGGGTGTCCCTAGTTTTTCAGAGGGATCCTTTCAACAGGAAGGAGGAGAAGGTCGCACAGGGTGGGGTCCTGTCCTCCTCTGAACCCATTTACAAAGCTGTCTGAAATGTTGAGGAGTTACTTGTCCTTTGTGAAGGCAGCCGATTTATCTCTTCTCTTACTTCCCTGCCTCTGAATTATACCCAAACCATAAGAAGATAGCTCTAGAATTGTGAAAATTATCTGATTATAGCTTGAAAAGATAAGGAGGTGGTTCTGCTTTGTTGGGTGGTAGGGCGTTTTTTTGGGAGGGAGGGATGTTTTTTTGTTTAGTTTTGGTTTGTTTTTTTCAGAATTGAAGGTGGAGAGGGGAAAGATGCTCACTTACAGTAATGGGTTGTGCCTGCCTGCATAGTAGTACAGTGTGGTTTTGATTATCTGGCATAAAGCTATATTAGATTAACTGGATTTCTTGTGAAGGAGTTTAAGAGGTTTTGTTCCAGTAAAAAAACTTGAATTAATATTCATTTAAGAAGCTGCAGAACATGAGCTGAATTTTAAATTTTAAAATTCAATTTTAGTGAATTTGAGACACAGCAATTCCGTGTCTTGCTACTCATTGTAGCACTCGCTTGGGCTGTTTTAATTGTGTCACTGGTTCAGTAAGGATGAGTATTAGCTTTATTTCTTTGAGTTTAGTGAATGCACTAGAGTGACAAGCAAAGTTTATTATCTGCTCAAACACAACCAGATTAAATTTGTAAGAGGATTTCTCTACTTTAGATAGCATTCAGACTAAATGTCTACATAATAGGAGGTTTTCTTTCCCTTTTTTAAAGAAGTGAGAGAATTCAGCTCCTGTACACTGCTGTGGAGAAGTTCATTAGTACAACGTGGTATTTATGCATATAATAATCAATGAGAGGGACACCTTCCCACCCCTCACCCTCCATTCTTAAAGATGGTTGATACAGTTTTTGTAGTCCAGGTAAGGAAAAGATGCAACAGCTTTAGTACTCTTTTGTAATGGATAACATTTGCTTGGTTTTTCATAAATGTTTAAGACATTCAAGATGATTCTTGAAGCAATTCGCTCTATGTTGATGTAGGTGTTTCGTGTTACTTATTTGATGTAATTCTCCACTTCCTGGGCTTTATTCGTAAAATTCCACCCATCCTTTCTTCGGAAGGAATCTTTACTTATCTTGCCAGGCTCTTTTTTGTTGTAATGTGAGTCATTCATGAAATAATGTTTTGTTTTCTTTCATAGAATATTGATAGTCATCTTAACTAAATGTTTATAAATTACTGTAATGATACAGAGGAGGTAATTTAGTGAATGGCAAAATGATTATATGCTTCCTTTTTTGAAAGCAAGTGGAATATGCAGATGTTCATTGTGAACAGAATTACTAAAGTGATGATTATGTAGTGATTTTAAATTAAAGACATTCTGTCAGTGGAGCAAACACTTAGCAATAGAACAGTATGTACACCTCGTCCAGATTTTTTATTAATGGCTCTTAATTTAAATGTGTGCTTTGTTAAATTTCAAAGGCCATCACTCAAGTTCTCTCCTAACTTAGCTTTTTATACTTATTCCATTCAGTTTTTAATGTAAATAGAAAATCACATGCCATTGGTGTAGGAACAGCCATCAGGAGACCTTAGGTCTCTTTCTGGCTTGTTTTGTTGCCTTCCTTGAAACTTCACATGCTTTCCTGTTCCGTAGTCTTTTCTATTAGTCTGACTGAAATGCCTTCCAAAATGTTCCACAAGGAAGTTGTGGATGCCCCTTCTCTGGAGGTTTTCAAGGCCAGGCTGGATGGGGCTTTGAGCACCCTGGTCCAGTGGGAGGTGTCCCTGCCCATGGCAGAGGTTTGGAACGACATGATCTTTAAGGTCCCTTCCACCCTAAACCATTCTATGATTCTGTGTTTCCCAATGTCAAGTGACTCTTGTGAGGTGTAATCTGCTAATGAAGGAGTTTGATAATCACGGCATGAAGATAGTACAGTAGTGCTGTTCATTTTATGGAAAATATAAATATGCCTACTATATTCAGTAGCAGGGCTCGTAATATTTCCTCATACAAATTCTACTTATGTCTCTGGATGAGTTGTTGTTTAAATTCTTTGGTGTTAAACCTCAGTTTTTATGACCAAGATGAAAGTGTTCAATACCAAACATTAACTTATAATTATATAAAATGGTTGGATGTATAGGTTGGTACTTAAGTATCTTTCAAGAGGTATGATACAGAGATACAATATGTCATGGAGATAATGTTTTTTGAGTAATGGAGAAAAAGTTGCATAGAGTACTAGAAGGGCTTCAGTTAGAAAGGAGTACTAGGCGATAGCTGTACCAACCTGAAGTTGATGGACAACTCTATAGTTGTGTCCGCTGTTGACAGAGGTGATGGTCAAGGCTGTAGAGGTAAGGATCCATTCATAAGGCGTCAAGATGAGGAACCTGTCTGCATAGATGCTTGACCGCATCAGGCTTGTTTCACTAGCCTGGCCGCCTTCTTTGACGGAGAAGAGATAATCTCGTTGTGCTCCAGAACTTGCACAGAAGTGTTAACAGGGTGAGCTGGTTTCTACCAGCCCAGCGTCCCTTCTGACAGTGGCCTTCAGCAGCGAGCCTGAAAGCTGCGGTTCCAAGTGGTAGGACAGACTGGCTCCTTTGCTTCCAATCCTGGGATGATCTCATGCATTCTGTAATACATTTTGGATATTGTGGGACCTACAAAGGCAGGCCAGTCCAAGGCCTGAATTCTGCGCAGTTTCTATGTTTTCATATAGGGCCATACTTGGTTTTGAGCAGAAATGTGATCCTGTTGCATTCCACTGCTGGAAGAGCAACAAAAGAAACCATATTTTTTGTTTTCTCTGTAGTTGAATTAATAGTAGCAGAGGACATAAAGCTGTCTTCCAAATGAAATACAACTTTATAGTTGAAATCAGATATTTTTCTTATCATGTGTCATCTCTCCATTACTGTTTTAGCTCTTACTCCTCATAGGAGTTACTCTACTACTTAATACCTGGTAAGGTTGATTTCTGCACTTTTCTTAAAGCTATGAGGCAGTGCACAACAGACTGCTCTTTCTGGATAAATGACTGATGAAACAGTGTAGTATAGGAATACTGCAAGTAGAAAAACGTTCAGCAGATAGAAGTGTCAGGCTGTGCCCAGTTTGCACAGAATGTTGCAGGCTTGCAACAGAAGTGAAATCTTCACTTTTGAAGTACTTCACAACTTCCTTCTGGCACTGAATCCCTAGCCAAAAGCTGGGTCTTCTGTGAAAATACACACTGTTGATTTAACAGCTCTTAATAAATGCATGTGGATAGTGACTAACAGGGTAGTGGATTTTTATGGATTTTATTCTTTCTTACTTATTAAGAATGTCCTGTTCTTTCTAATTTAAGTATGAAATTTCAAACAAGAAAATATAGCCATTTCTTTTCTTGCGATTTCATAGGTCAAACTTAGGTGCCAGAGAGTCAGGCGTAGTTCAGCAGCATTTCTTTTCCTAACAGATACCAATATGTATTTTGCTTAGAGAATGGCATCTTTGTTGTTTTAGTTTAAAAACAGCCTTGTATTTGAACACTCAAGATATGACACTTCAGATTTATTTGACTTACAATGCAGAGGAATGCGAAAACAAGTACAGGTATGCATTGCACACCCATGCGAAAGCAAAACTTGTCAGACTAGGCTTCTAGTCTTGAATTATTTTTTTAATTACTCTCATATGCCTTCCTTCCACATGGGTATTGAAGCCACTCTGCCAGTAGCTGATTGTCACCTATTCAAAAATAACCATGTGTAAGTTTTTCCTCTAAGTTTCACTGAGCAAAGAATGTTGTATTTCAACATTTTGTAGTTTTATTTTTGTAGGACGTGCAGCAGGAGTAATAGTAACAATACAGTAAATTGTGCATGATATGTGTGTGTGCAAGCACGTACGTAAGGGATTACTGTTGCATTTAAGCAACCTGACTTCCTTCCTGGTTCTGCTTTGGGAGATAATACTGCTGGGGGGACTTCAGGTGTCTGGTTTTAAAATTCTTGATGATGCAGTAATATTTGTTGACATTACCACTTGAAGAAAAAAAATTCAGGGGAGGTCTTCCGAGGTTTGCCAGTTTGTAAAATGCTAATCTCTTACAAATTTTGATAATCCTCTGTACCGTGGTTGAATGGGAATTTATCACTATTTGAGACATTTCTTTACTGCTTTGAGAAAATTGTTTTCATTTGTCAGTTGGGTTGGTTTTTTTATCTGGAAGGGAATTTTTAAAAAAATTAAATGACCAGTCATACAGTGTGCTTGAATCAGGAAGTTACTTTTTTTTTTTTTCTTGTCACGCTATTGCCTTCTCTCCAAAGTACCACCCACGGGTTATATTAGGATCATGGACTTTCTTTGGAAAGTCACTGTTTTTAAAAGATGCGGAAGCAGGGTGGTATTATTAAGATTCAGGTATGTTGTGTGGCCTTCAACTGTCTTCTGACAGATGAGAAGGTATTACTCATCTGGATTCAGAGAACTGATCCAAGTCTTGACTAACATAAAAGTGCAACGGCAGCAGCAGAAAATGGTTCTCAGTATACTTTTGTCCCCTCTTGGTCCGTCCTGCTGGTCCGCTTTGTTGCTCTCTCCTTATGTCAGCTAGAAGTATTCCTGAGATCGAAGTGGTAGAAGCAGCAGTTAGCAGAAGCTGTAAGGCATTCAGATCCTCTCAGGACATGTAGATTATTATTTTTTTTTAATCCCCTTTCAAGTTTTCTTCTTTTCACCAGGCTAAACAAGCCCACTCAAAAGTCCTGGTTACTGGTGGTTTTTTGTTTATTATGGTGATAGGTAAGATTTTAGGCATGTATTGCCAAGTTATATCTCTTAACTTGCTCTGTCATAGATGAGGCTGTAGAAAGTGCAGTTGGTGTTTTATCAGTCAAAGTCTTGATCTTATAATGCCAGTCATGGGATTTTAAAAGCCAAAAAAGATGTAAAACCGATCAAATCTAGGTTTGACTCATTAACAGTGATAGCTTAAAATCCCACTGCCCGCCAGGAATAATGCTGTAATGATTGCAGCTTTGCTTAGCTAACCCTGGTAATTCATTATGCCAGATTTTCCCCTGCTTCTCGGATAGGAAATAACATTGCTTGTTTTCTTTAGTGGGGAAGTTTTAGTGTGGGAAGATGTATCTGAGCAAATCTCTAGTGACATACTTGTAAATGGTGTTTTATCACTATTAAGTAGTTTTCACATAAACAGGACTTTTTCTTACAGAAATAATTGATGCCACTGTTTAAAAAAAAAAAAAANTACCTGAAATTTTCTTTGCATGCTTTTCTTGTCAGCAATTGTATAAAAATATTTACTTTCTGCCTTTGATCATAACAATCTAAGATGAACTATCAATGGGAAGCTTTCGTGAGTTACTGTATATTGTGCTGAAAACTAACATTTTCACTTCTTCGTAATTTTTGGGCAATCCTGTAAATTTTATTATTATCGGTCATTCATATTCTGTTGTCCTATTTTTGTGCATTCTGTGCTGGAATATTTCCATTATATCCTTTTTCACCAGGATGCTTTTCACACTTTGCCCGTGCGCATGTAACACTTCGTGTAGTTAAGGAGGACTGGAAATGTTCTTATTGTTGCCGTTTGTTTAACAAGAAAATTAGTCTGTAGGCAGGCACAAGAAAGTATTTTCAGGCATTGAACTGTGGAGGCGCAGACTGGAGGAAACTTTGAGGTGGCCATAAAGAGAGAGAGGTACCATTTTCATATATGTATGGGTAGCTATATGTACTTTGTATACAGTATATATTTTTCATATGTATACATATATAAAAAAAATCAAAAATACATACGTGTCTCTCTAGATCTCCAAGTATAATCTGTTACTGTTCTCAGGCTGACAAACTCTTAGTACAGTGACACCCAATTACAGAACTGCAAAGCTGAGTAAGATGCAGACTTAAATTTTAGTTTCTTCTTTGGATTTTAATTCTGTTTTCCTACATATTGTAGTTCTGTAGACTCAATTTCAAGGTGTAAATAATCTGAAATACTAACTTCTCTAATGTAATGCAGCTTGCTTTACCACTGTGTTTTCTTGTGTGTGATTGTCATGCATGATACTGATCGCTACCTATACTCTCAATAAAGAAGTAAAAGAATTAGAAGTTTCAGTTTTTAAGCCAGTAGGTAATAACAAGCATGTGCTTTGTATCTCTATGTTAAACTTGCATTTGGGCACTTTGAAGGAATCTCCATTCCCCTGTAGGGAAGCATCAGCACCAGAACTGGAAGTCACTTTGTATTCTGCTTATTCAGAGGTGTTTGGTGGAAATTATTTTCTTATGCATTAGCTAAAGCAGATTCTTTAGTAAGAGGGTTAATCATGTCCAAAAGGCATCTCATATACCATTCTGTGTTTTATAGGTTCATGTTGAACAGATTTTTATACTAAATGTGTTGACATACCTTGCAGAAAAGCCGGACAGTATCGCGGAATTACTAAAATATGTATGGTATGGCACTTGATTTTACTCTATATATAAAGGACATGGCTCTGTTTCATAGGTTTCAGAAAAAGAGAAAAACTGTGGTGGTCTTTAAGGGTAGCCTGAAGTATTTTTTACTGTGTAATAGTTCTGTGTTGTCTAGGTTTGTACTTTTGTACAGTCCTAAGGAAAGGCATGTTTTCTCCCCACTAGTAGATTACAGAAGTGTAAAGATGTTACTTGTGATTCTGATGAACTGGAAGACAGGCAGGGATCACTGACCAAGGATGGCCCATACTACATCACCCTTCCCGCCAAGGCCCATGCCTGGTTAACGTGAATTTGTCTGGTTGTGTGGGGCAGTTCTGTCTGGTGACAGTGTCCTGCAGAGGTGGCCCGCGCACGTAGTGCTGCACTCCTGACCACAGTGGAGGGGTCCTACACTGAGGATCCTGAGGATCCCCGTGAAGGCTGACAGTGGAAGCAGGTTTGGTCTTACTCTTCGGCTTCAGAGCACATTCTTCTTTATGACAATAATAACCAGTTTCTCCCCAGAGAAATTAAAATTGGTCAGTATGTAGCATCATGCTTGATGTTATGAGAATGTGTGTGTAAGGAAGACTTGTGTTAAAAGGGTGTGGGAAATGGGACTGAAGGTTTCAAAATGATGCTCATGGTAAAGGCAAAAGCTTTTAGCTGCTTCCAGATTAAATTTTTGCAGTATGCTATCTGAGAAATGCTTGAGGGTTGCTCCTTTAAACTTGCACTGCACTGCTGTGAAACACATTTCTCTGTCAAGACACCTAAAACACTATGTAAGGGGCATAAGGCTGCCTTTATCCTGGGACATGAAAGATCTTCACAGAAATTATTAAAATAAAACCCAAGCTGAAAGGCTGAAAAGCACAGCACTGAACAATGCACCCTGGTGCATGCATTTTGTGTCCTGCAGGGCTGAGTAGCTGGGTGAACGCAGGGTTTATATGGCTGTGCAACTGCTCATTCTAAATTTCAACTCCTCCTCTTAAGCAAACACAGGAATAATATAGATAAGCTGTTCTAGTCACAGAGGATGAGCTCACTGAATTGGAGCAAAGGAAAAATGTGTGATGTATCCTGTGTGAAATTTCCAGCAAGCAGATCTTAACTTTAAATTGACAAATAGTCAGAAATGTTCATTAACAAACTGTAGTACAAAGTACAAATTTCAGTACAATGTACAAAGACACAAAA
Source organism: Rynchops niger (assembly GCA_013400035.1). Classification (NCBI taxonomy): domain Eukaryota; kingdom Metazoa; phylum Chordata; class Aves; order Charadriiformes; family Laridae; genus Rynchops; species Rynchops niger. The sequence continues at coordinate 133,508 of VXBH01001164.1, forward strand.
AAACTCAAAGGAAGGAAGGAATGACTGCCCACTAATGAATATGAGCCAAATTTTAATTAACAGTGATATCACTTGTTTCTGAGGTTAAAGTTGGCAGGGCTGTAATTGTTATACTACTCACTTTAAAAAA
>VXBH01001164.1:133659-148861 GCA_013400035.1 Rynchops niger
AAAAAAAAAAAAACCACCAAAAAAACACCCCCAAAACAAAACACAAACACATGTATTAGTTGTACATTGCCTACCGTAATGTCCTGAAAGTTGGCCAAGGAAGATGATTTTTTTTCCTACTTCCTGAATTTTTGTGATAACATGTCTCATAGTAATTACCTGAAACTAGATGTTTGGACAATTATATCTTCAAGAATTAAAGAGTTCTTAATATGCAGACATATTATGTATATTTTGGAGTTTTGTTTTACTCATTAATTTAATTGTTAAATGAAAATGCAGATTTTAATTCAGTGGTACTTCAGTTGCTACTGATGCTGTTTAGCACTGAAGTGGTCCTTGCCAAGCACCACTTGACACTTTTCATCCCTGCACTAAACAAGCTGTCAGCATTGCACAAAAAGAGTCATGTTTGTGTCCAGTGGCTAAAGCGTATCCTTCTTATTTGTCTTGCAGGCACAGGAGAGAGTGGCAAAAGCACGTTCATCAAACAGATGAGAATCATTCATGGATCAGGTTACTCTGATGAAGACAAAAGGGGCTTTACAAAATTGGTGTACCAGAACATATTTACAGCAATGCAGGCCATGATCAGAGCCATGGATACACTCAAAATCCCATACAAGTATGAACACAACAAGGTGAGATCTTTGTTTATTTCTGTAGCTGAAGCTTTTCCTCTTTTTATTTTTAGGAAATATACTGAAGGTCACAAAAAAATTACACATGACACAAATTATGCTCAAAGCTCAGAAGAGAAGGGCATCTTCCAGTCCTGCCTTAAGTTCTCTGCCCTTTTTGCTGGTTTGACAACACAAAGGTGCTGAGAGACCTGCTCTTAACAAGATGCCTGTGGGATTTGTTACAGGGCAGAGGTTTAATGACAGGCTGCTGTTTGACTGTGACTTTAGTTCTTGTTTTTTCCTCCCAGGCCATGCTCTGGCCAGAACACAGTCAAGCCATTCTTCTGATGTGTAGCAGAAACTTAACTCTTTAAGGTTTGCCATTAATATTACATGTGTAAAAAAAAAAAAAATTCAAATTATTAGGAAAAATACGTGGGAATACCTGTTTGTGTGTGAAGAAGTTGTGAAATAAAATTTTCAATGCAAGACCTTCAAACAGCCAGATTCTTCTGAGGCTGATGCTGTTATTGAAGTTTAAAAGGACAAAATNACTAAACAAGCTGTCAGCATTGCACAAAAAGAGTCATGTTTGTGTCCAGTGGCTAAAGCGTATCCTTCTTATTTGTCTTGCAGGCACAGGAGAGAGTGGCAAAAGCACGTTTATCAAGCAGATGAGAATCATTCATGGATCAGGTTACTCTGATGAAGACAAAAGGGGCTTTACAAAACTGGTGTACCAGAATATCTTTACAGCAATGCAGGCCATGATCAGAGCCATGGATACACTCAAAATCCCATACAAGTATGAACACAACAAGGTGAGATCTTTGTTTATTTCTGTAGCTGAAGCTTTTCCTCTTTTTATTTTTAGGAAATATACTGAAGGTCACAAAAAAATTACACATGACACAAATTATGCTCAAAGCTCAGAAGAGAAGGGCATCTTCCAGTCCTGCCTTAAGTTCTCTGCCCTTTTTGCTGGTTTGACAACACAAAGGTGCTGAGAGACCTGCTCTTAACAAGATGCCTGTGGGATTTGTTACAGGGCAGAGGTTTAATGACAGGCTGCTGTTTGACTGTGACTTTAGTTCTTGTTTTTTCCTCCCAGGCCATGCTCTGGCCAGAACACAGTCAAGCCATTCTTCTGATGTGTAGCAGAAACTTAACTCTTTAAGGTTTGCCATTAATATTACATGTGTAAAAAAAAAAAAAATTCAAATTATTAGGAAAAATACGTGGGAATACCTGTTTGTGTGTGAAGAAGTTGTGAAATAAAATTTTCAATGCAAGACCTTCAAACAGTCAGATTCTTCTGAGGCTGATGCTGTTATTGAAGTTTAAAAGGACAAAATACATTTGAAATGTTTGGAAGGTTCATCTGTGGCAAATCTGACTTTCCTTTTTTTTTTTTTAATACTTACTTTTTAAAAGAAGAATAAGTAAAATAATTTAAGCATTCCAGGAAGGAGAATGAAATGCTTAATACTTACTTTAATACATGTTAAGACACAGGATTACATGACTACATCTCCCAGTTCTCACAGGAGTGGTACAACTTTGTTAACAGCTCTTGAGAACTTGTTCTGATTTTTACTGTTGAGCCAATATCAGCACTTTCTCAGACGGAAGTTTAAGATCTCTCACAAGTGCAGGGTTCACCTTGCTTTCAGTCTTGTGAAAAGGGTATTTAATGATAATTTAGTAGTCCTGGATGAAAGTAATAATTTTTCTGATTAATTACTCAAAAGTTCTTTTATTGTATTATTTTTTAAATGTCAGAAGATATCAAAAAACAGGGACACTTACGATAAAGAAGTAAGCTTCCCTTAACTGGGGAAGACAGTATGAAATAAACTTTGTAAGATGAAAATCTTTTGTGTCTGCATATATGAAGTTTAATTATTAGAATTGAACTGCTGTGTGTGTTTTAAGGCATCTTGCTTTCCTTAGAAGTAGGAAAGATAAAGCTTATTACCAGGTTAAAGAAGCTTTGTTTCTCCATTTGCATCTGCCAGAGTCATTGCAGATTGTCATCACTTTGTTGGTGATGTTATGTTGCAGTAACCAGTCTTGGAGGAGCCTGGGTTGGTGCAGTGGGAAGTCAGGAGGATCCTGTCTGTCGAAATCCATATTGTGAACTTTATTTAATGGAGGATGGGTTTTTTTGTGCACATGAAAAAGTTTGAAAAACGTGTCCTCGTTGGTAAAAGAGACTGTTGAACTTCCTAGTCTGTCTGCATGCTGGAGCTGTCTAGTTTCCCCTCATCCCTCACGAATCAAAAACAAATGTGTGACTAGTATTAAAAAGAAAACTGCATTTGTATGTGTATTTCAACCATTTACCTCCATGTTTTTGCTGTGCACAAAGCATATAGCATATTGACCGGAAAATTTAGTTCATTGTAAAGTGCAATCATTTTTTCTTCAAAATTGGTATTGATTGTCACTTTGCCTTGGTATCCGTAAGTCTTAATTGTAAATCAGGATTTTTTTTTCCTTATGTTATACTATGGAGTGTATGTTCTGTAGTTATTGTTCAATTTAAGACTGCTGAATTAATATAGTGTTTTTATATAGTCGGAGTGAGTCGGTTAGGTTTGGCATAGCTGTATATACATGGCCAGAGCTGTTCACTTTCCCTATATAGAAATAACTTTACTGAAAGTGGGAACCTATCTTTGTGCTCAGCTACTTGACAAGCATTCCCATCAGTTTCTGATAGGGATACATGCAGAGTAAAACAGAAGTCACCAACAGACAGGGTCTCAAGGCAATTCCTGTAGGAGTTCCCTTGGAAATAAGGGAGAAACCAATCTTGCTACAGCATTGCGGCAGAATGGAGAAGATTGGGATCTACTATATTTACACTTCATGTACAGAGTCACTTCAAAGCAGTGAACACCAATCAATCGGTTAATCTGCTCCTTATTTTTTAAAGGCCGTTGAAAACAAACTCATTAGCCTAGCAGTCTAGAAAACACAGGAAAGGTACTTCCTATTAATTTGAATCTCCTATCAGGAAGTCCTATCTCTGGAGAGAATATCTCAAAGTTTGAGTAACAGCATATTTTTAGCACAGTAGTTGTTTTGCACAATAGTTCAGAAAACTGCAGCTCAAGCTGGTATTGATGTGATTGGGCCTCAAGAAAAGTGACACTTTTCTTGTCAAATTCTTCATGTTCTGTGACAGACTTCGACACTGGAATAGAAATGCTTTCTTCTTACTGTACCAATTTTCTTTCCTTTAACTGGGAATTATTAAAATTGGAGTGTTTCACATCTCTGAATGCTGCTGGAATTTGAAGTGCTCTCATATCAAAAAGTTGGTTAAGTAGGCAGTTACAATCTTTGTGTGCTGTATAACATCACAACAACATTTAGCTTGGATTATTTTAATATAATCAATGTAGCAAGAGGCAAGTTTTAAGTCTAGCAAGTTAGTTCTTGTGCAGTTGTGTTGGCTTCATATCCACCAATATAACTAAAGAGGCAGAGACTGAAATACATTGTCTTGTATTATTGTAATCCAGGCTGTTTTGAAAGATTTATTATCATAATAGCGAAAGTCATTTGAGAAATGTAACTATTAGTGTTTAAAATCTAGTATGTCAGAACGGATGGTAGAGAGTTATAACACGAAAGGCATTTCTTTTTTGTGTTAAGCTTCAGAATATGGGCTCTAGTGAGGTTTAAGATAATGGGTGACGGTGATCTCTTCTCTTAGGAATTTGTCTGTCATAGGAAATGGTGGCTTATGGACTGGTTTTTAGTTTCCTTTTGAGTAAATGTTATTGTGCTTCCGTTACTTATTTTTTTAACTAGAAGTTGTGAGTTTTCATATGGTTCTTGAGTTTTAGAGTACGAAGTATTTTATGAAATATGGGAAAGCCTTAGTTTTTAAAAAATGCTCATAAGCAATTTTCAAAATTGCCTGTCTTTGCAAAAATTCTGTGAGTGTACGGTACCAACTGATGAACAATGACAGATATAAAAATGCACTTTTTTTTAAACTAAAATACAGGTTTATATTTTTTACAAATTGTCTTTTTAGAAAGCTGAACTGTGTATCCGTGCTTCTGTCATTCCTTTCAAATACTGAAATAAGACCACCATTCATTTTAATCTTCTAAGTTCTCACATTCCCACTGTTCTTCATAATGGCTTGGAAGCCTTTCCTTCAGATAACGTAGTGTCCATTTCTCCTTTTCTGTCTTTCCCCCCCCACGTCCAGTGTTACAGAAGGTGGGGAGTATACGTGGGTAGCTTTTTTTTCTCTCTTGTCATTAAGAAGTTCTACCAAATCTATTACTATACTAAACAAATAAATTTATTACGATACTAAACATCAGCTACCACTGTTACCCTGTACTGTTCCTTTCCAATGTACCGTCCAAAAGACAAGTTGCCTCTGCTCTAGCAGACCTTACCAGGAAGGTGTCATTTTGTGGTGATTAATAGGCAGGAAATCTTACTTGAATCCCATGCCCATAATTTCCTATGAGACTTTTAAAATATTCATAACAAGATAACTAATGTAAGTAATAGTGACAGAACAGGCTAGAAGAAAGTTTTTTAAAGAGGCTGAAAGCATAAATGCAAGTTTTACTGTAGACGTAGATGTTTGCTCTTAAGGTTCGAAGAGCGTATTCTGCTGAAGTTGTTTCTGTATTTGTGCCTATTCCCTTCGGGGAACGTTTTGCAGTAAAAATAAGCAGATATGGGAAATGCTTTCCAAGTCTGAAATCTTACTGGCAGTCTCTTCAAGTCCATGTTTACCTTGTTAGGTTGTTTCTTCTAGGTCAGAAAAACCCACTGAAGCAAACAAATAAAAATACAGACAAAAGTAGGACAACAGGAGCGAGTATGGAGTCAGATTGCATAAATTTTTATCTTGGGTAAACTGTTGGGGGTGTTAAGTGGTCTAGATCTCTGTGGTAAAATTTCGTGTTAAACAAACTTAGGTTGGAGACAAGGGCCTCCTGCAGGCCTCTTACCTGCTATGCAAAGACTGTGAAGGACTGAATCCAGCGCAGGAGTGTGCAAACACTAGGAAGGTTATTGACTGTCAGATGATGGAGAATGTGTGGGATTTCTGGCCTTTTTGGGGGAATATGTTTTTGGGTTTTGTTGTTTGGTTGGTTTTAAAATTATGTTCTTGGTATGGTGAAATTAAATGCTTATTCCTTTGGAACAGGGATAATCAAGTGGCTCTTCAAGCAGATGGAGAAACCCAAATGGTGCCATCTGCACAAACAGTATTCTGTGGCATCTCAAACTTGGAGCAGAGGGCTTATAGCAGGTTACAAGAAAAGGAGATTTATATTAATAGTGTAAGTTAATATTTAATGTATCCTGGTGCTCAGTTAGTATTTAAGTACTCTCAGATGTTCTTATCCAGGCACTCAAAACCAAAGAAGAGTTTAAGTTTCCAAATAAATAGGAGCCTTGCCGAAGAGTTAAATGCTTCTAACACTGGGAAGTTCCAGATGCATTATTTTGGCAAGAAGTAGATTGCTGCAGAGCTGGCCAACATGGAAGAGAATATAGTTAGATTTAAAGTATCATGGTCCTTTAACAACATGTGTTCTGCTACAGGAACTGAAGATAGCTTGCTTTTTTTTTTTTTTTTTTTCCCAGGAGCTGTAATTTCAAGTAAAACCCTTTTCCCTGACAGCCGTGTTTCCTCTTGTGAGGTCATTGATCAGTGAGCTTCAGGGGGCTCCAGTAAAGCCATGAACAAGTTCCTCCTGAGTGCTTCATAGAGTGTCCTTTGTGAGGACTTTGACAATCCTAACTAGATCCTCAGCCTCTCCCCAGCTGTCTTTCTCGTCTTTTTATCAGTCTTCTCCTGCCAGTCATTTGGTCCTCTTGTGCCCTTCCTTTCTCTCTGGCACCTCTCCAGTCTTATGTACCTTTGACCTCAGCAGGTCTTTATCTTCTTACCTGTGGCCTTACCATTTTGTCCTACACTCTGCTGTTTTCTTTCTTTTCCTTTATATTTGAATAAAAATTAAAAAAAAAAAAAAAAAAAAAACAAACCAAAAAAACCCAACCAAACCCCATACATTTAGTAATTTATATTCTGTCCTCTTTCTTCTGGTTCACTCATCTGCTTGCTCTCTATTTAGAGCAGAGGTGTCTTCTGCTTGTCTGTTTTGCTCCAATGGATTTGTATGTTGCTTGTTTCCTCTGTTACGTTCTGATTAACTGTTTCATATTTTACCCCAACAGAAGTATGAGTTTTAGATGTTTTTCCAAGTGTGGGGGGAAAAATGATTGTGTATCGAAAGTAAACTAGACAAGCAGGGTTGAATGTTCCTATGGAAAGCTGAGAATATCTTTATTTAAAATAAACATACAGATAAATGAACACACTTCCTTTCCCCAGTATAATAATAGGTAATTTCACTGATAAGAAATAAAGAAACTCTCTGAGCCTGCAGTTCAACATAAACTTAAAAACTAAATTTTAGCTACTCTTTTTGCAGAGCAACAGGATTTCTTCCTTCCTTCCTTTTATATTTCAAGTGAAACTCTTTATGTTTTTAAATACGACATTTTAAGTGATTTAACTGCCCTTTGCTAACGGGAAGTGATAAGTCATACACAAAAACACTCATGTGGGGCGTGATGTCCGTGTTTTATCTTTCCCATTCCACCATTTTAGTGTTTCTGCTAGCGTGGAGAAGTATGGGTGGTAATAATGCTGGCAGATTCTTGTGGATTTTGCTGCCACTCATACACAGGCTAAAGGACCATAAATATAGGAAAACCGGCTTCTAGCATTTTTTTCTTTCCATTCTTTTGACTGTTTAACTTTAGATATGTTTGTTGTTTAGTTATTTTGCTTGCTGAGCTTATTGTGTGTCATAAATAAAACATGCATGTGAGCATGCTCTCTGACACTGAAAATGTGAAACATGCTCAGAGCAACTTTTCTGTGTAATAAAAGTTCGGCATTTATTTTAAGGTAATGAGATGTCTACTCGTGAAATTGTTTTGAATTTCTCTGTAATCAACATCAGTTATCTAAATATAGGTATTTATAAAATATAATGTTATGCATAAAATATATAAACATAACGATATGTAAGTATTTTCTAGAGGAAAATACTTAACAGTAATAACTTCCTAATTATTTAATTAATTTCTACATAAGACACGCTAAAGTTATCCAGCATTTATTTCTGAAGTAATTTCAGACTGAAATATTTTTGTCATATTTTCCTCTGAAACTTTGTGAAAATATTTCCTTCCTGCAGTAAACTTGTCTGGGGAACTCACGGATCCAGTTACTTTCTGTTCATGTTACGTAGAATGACTAAAAATTCTTGAAATCTCATGTCTTCATTGTTCATTTCTAGTAACACAGAAGTGCTTTAAATAAGGTTTACTGCAATGGATTAATAAATCTTCAACTAAAATGGACCATATTTTTCTGCAGGTTTTGTCAGTCTCTTGTTCAGTTTGAAATTGCTATGTGGTAAAGTTAAAATGTTTGAGATGCAGGAAAGCTTTGTCTTGTAATAAGATTCAGCTTTGGCTTAGAAAATAAGCTAATGATAAGTGAAAGAGTTGTTTTTAAAAAACAAAACAAAACACACTCCCCTGTATTTTTCTGAAGTATAATTTGTATTGTGGGATGTATTGCCCGATAGAGGTATTCACATCATTCCTTTGATTCTCTACTTTTTATAAAAGATTATTTTACTCTTTTTTTTTTTTTTCTCCCAGTTAAAATAGGTATAAAGTATGCACATGAGAAGTTGATTACATATTCATGCTTCATCAGTCCAATTGCAAGCCTGCGTGTTTGCAGACTACAGGCCCGTGTGGCTCCACTCTTAGACTTTGTATTGAATTTGGGTGATTGCACAGGAGGTGAGGCATGAGGCAAGAGTCCAGCGTTTTGCTTCTGGAAGAGTGGGTTGGCAAAGGGAACTCTTAAGCGTGACACTAGTTGTGTTGTGTTTTAATTTTTTTTTCTAATAGCTTTTATAACAATCAAACATAAGGCTGCTGAGTGATTCAGCTTTGGCAAAAAAAGTGTACAGATCTTGACTGGAGATTGATTAATGTTATTTATTCAGTTATTATAAGTAAGTCACTTCTGTGAACAGTCTCAAGCAGGACAAAAGAGAGCTAAATATTGAGTTGGAGGGGTAGTAACTACCAAGAGTTGCTTTTAATCCTTCCTAATGTTTCTCTAACTCTCATATGTCTCTCCGTTTCCTTAGCCCGTATGATATATAAGAGTTAGTGGGTGCTTAGCTGGGGCAAGTGGTACTGTGGAAAAGATGTTATGATTAAGGTTTTTTCCTGTTAATTAAGGTTATTTCATGGTGATGACTTTCTGTTTTTCTTAATGTGACCTATCGGCCAGAGTTAGAATTTGGCTTGCTGTTTAGTTGTTAACCTTCTAAGCAAATTTGTAGATACAGTGTAATAATAGGTTGCATGTATATGTTTTGCTAGTTTGGAGTGTTACCTGAAAATTTCCAAAACACAAATTGTGTCCTGAGCTGTTTATGTTTGGAGGTGCTCTCTGCTTTTAGGTATTAGGTTTTTTTGTAAACTGTTGGCTACTGAAGCTCTCTATATGTATTGTAGGCAGTACAAGCAAGTAGGTGAGTTCTCCTGACGTGTGAAGATGTCTCCAATCTTTATGGAGCTGGTTTTTTTGGGTTTGGTTTTTTTTTTTTTCTTTCAACTGTAAGCAAAATGCTACCAAATGCTACAGGTTTGATGAAAAGGCAGCTGCCTGTCACTGTAGCATAAATAAGCCTTGTGCATACCTGCCTCCCTTGCGGACTCCAGCACAGCTGTATGCCGGGTGGAGGAACAGAGGAACAGCTATTGACACAGCCATTATGTAAGCCTCATAAATCCTATCGTGGCGTTCGGGGTTAATTACACCATGGCTATTTTGATGTTTGTTTCTGTTTATCCAAAGAATAGAAAAACACAGGGATGGCATTTAATGTTGAGTCATTATCTAGTCTGTATCTGTTTGTAATCTACAGGGATCTTAGTCTGTATGTTGTAGAAGAGCAGCATCATCCTGACTTTCGAAAGTCTGACTACAGACTTGTTTTTATAACTGTACCACCATTCCCTGCTCCCTCCACCCCTCACCCCCCCACTATGTCATACTGTGTTTGTGAAGAGGTTTAGAACAAAGTGGAAATTAGATTCTTACGTATGCACTTCTATTAGTGCCTGCTTAGTCAGTTCTGATTAGTTTTGACGTGGCACAGTAGTTTCTTCTTTTACTACTGGTTCTGCTCAACTCCGTGCTTGGAACTGTAGAAACATGGTAGCATCCATTACTCGAGGCTTCTTCAAGGATCATTTAAAGTAGAAATCTGCTGAGTATGACACAGACATTCAGTAGTTTTTACACCCACAAGATTCACTAAGTATTCTCTCGGACTACACTGGCAACTTGCAGTTGTGCAGAAACAGGATTTGTGCCCCATGTAAGAATTTTAAAGGGTTCTTCTGATATAATAGCAGGTTCTGCCGTGAACTAAAACACTCCTGAACCTAGTGCAGATGCCAAGGTAGTATCAGCTGCCAGTTTGCTTTTTTAGTAACAGAAAAGAATATGTAGTTTGGATTGCAAAGGGTGGTTTTTTGTTGCTTTGTTTTTAACTATTTGTTTTTATTAAGGGTACCGTTAAACCATTAAATAAAAAGTACATTTTTGTGTCTTAAGGACTAACAGCATATGTACAAATATCAATTGAGAGTAAAACTAATGCCAGACTGATTCATTGTACCAGCATCTGAAAACTAAACTGGCTTCTTAAAGGCACCCATCACAATCAAATAGGAAGAATTGTGGTGCAATTGTAAGCTTTTAGAGGGTAAGCTTCCCCCCAGTCATAAACCCATGTAGTCAGATAAGACTATGATTTCTGGGACATAATATTTTTCAGAAACTTCTAATGAACATTTTTATATGATTCATTTGACCCTCTGCATTTTTTTTAAAGCTGCTTTCATTCAAACTCTGTATTGAAAAAGGAGTTCTTGAAGGCTGAAATCTTCTGCAGTGAAGCTATAATTACTTTTCCTCGTAAACCTAGAACTATATGGGTTTCCTTTAGTTGTACTTTCTTCCTTTTATTTCTTTTACTTTCTCTGTTAGTCGAACTTTTAAATACTGCCTTGACCTTTGAAAAGTTGAAAGAGTAAAACTGAAGTTTTGAAAATAAAGACATTCAAAACAGTACAAACACATACCGGATATTATAAATTCTATTGCAGCCAGTAGCCTGCAAATAAAAAGACAGGCATGGGACAGAATGAAATGTGACATTTTTTTCAAAAATGTTTTATGGATTTTTTCAATTTAGATGTGGGTTAACAATTTGGGGAAGAAATTAACTTCACTATTTATTCTCTTTTGTGAGAAAGCTGGAGTTTTTTCATCCACTTGTCACTTTTTAAGCAGGTTTTGAAAGCTCTTCTGCAGTAAAAGAAGTGAAGTGATTCTTTAACGATGATGATAGAGGAGCCATGAGTATCGGACTGAGACGTCACTAAAAGACACAAAGAAGGTTTGACTAGTGCATGTATGTACTGTGGTGTATGCAGTGTAAGATAGATTTTTGTTAAAGACAGTTGGAGTTACTTGCCTGATACAAACATGCTCATAAGAGAAGGAAGGTGTCCAAGGCTATGGGGAAATTGAGGAATGCATGAATGGACAGATCTTCTCAGAGTCTGCAGGGGAGCTTGCACACTGAGAGTAAGTAAGTTATTTCTTCAAGGGAGAATACAAACTGTGCAGGTATTGCCTAAAGCACGGTCAGAAAATTCCTAAGGACTCTTTTACGATTTAGAGGTTTTAAGTTTATTTGTGTAGGCTTGTTAGTTTTTAGAAACTTGTTCTTTCAGAATTTGTGTAGTGATGCTGTGTTGTGTATAGTTCATTTATTGCTTGCAACTCAAGTCTTCCCGCTCTTAGAAAGCAACCTAAATAACTATTGGCATTTTTTCCAAGCTGAGTCTTGGAATTTCTTAATTTCACCTGTGGCTAGTTCTAGTGCAACAGTCAGGAGAACAAATTGTGCAACCTCATTATTAGACACATTGTGAAAGGCCTCATTTCTAATAAAACGTTATTCTGCAGGGCAATATTTATAAATAAAACCATCCTAATCAGAGAGCGGCATGGCAGTACAGCCTTGTAGCTAATGTCCTTCTTGTGTGATAAACAATGACTTGCACTGCCTGCCCTTGCTGCAGCAGAGTACTCATTCACTGTATTGCAAAATGTTTTAAACAGCAACTCACTCTTGTGAAAAATTATATAACCTTTCCGCATCCCTGTTTCAGAAAAGAAATGTGCATTTTAAAGAAGTAGATTTTTGAGGATCTAATATAAATGATTGCAAGAAGCTGTAGCTCACTCGCTCACTAGCTCCGTTGTTTCCTGATTCCAGTGGTGTTTGTATGCTCTTACTGGTATGTTTCTGCCTATCTGTCCCTTTTTGGACGCTCGTCATCTTTTGTGGTCTTCCTGTAGAGCTTCCTGTGCACTGCTGTCTGATGATACCATATGAATCAGCAATGTGGGTGGTGTTTTGCCCATCTGGCAAATAAGAAAACTGCAACAATAATATTTTTAATTTGTCTTCATTGAAGCCGGTGCTGTTCAGAGAGTTACTTTTTTAATTTGCATTGGGATGCATTTCTGTGATCCAGTAGGTCTTTTTCGATTTATTATCTACTGACAAGGGTATGTGGTAGAAAACAACCTTTTATGAACACATCCCAAGCAGATGTTGTAACTGCTGGGTGTACTGAACCAGACACCATCTACAGAAACCTTGCCAACGTAAAATGCAATCAAATTCTGGCTGTTCAGCATTTTAATGCAATTTTTCATTGTCCTGCATTACTGGTCTAAACTACATGAGAATTAGATTTTACAAATTCTTTCCTCCTTGGAAAGGAATGAAAATTGGATTTCTCATATGAAAGTACCACCATGAGAGGAAACTTAAATAAATATGCCTTGGAGGGGGTTCGGTAGAAGTGCACGTGAAGGTAGTGATGTAGTTGATACGTAGCTTGAATTGACAAGAACCTACTTTTAAACTAAGGGTTAAGCCCTGAAAATAGTTTTGTTTAGTGATGCTTCTCCTGCATTCAGATGGTCTTATTAAATCATTATTCTTTGGACATGGTATGGTTATTTCTCAGTAGGGTACCAAATAAGCTTTTTCCCTAAACTCCGTTTTTTTTGTTGTTTTTTTGGGAGTTTTGTTTCTTTTTTGGCCATTGTAGATTTGGCAATTAGATCTCCTTTTTCATGTTAAGGTTTGTGTTTTGTGTTGGGGGTTTTTTTTGGTGTGTGGGTTTTTTGTTTTTTTTTTTCCTTTCACCTTGGGTATTCTCCCTATCAGATCTTGTGCAATTGTATTCTGCTGAAGAGTGCAAGAGGAGGGTAATAAACAAGAACAGTTATACTGCTGGGTTTTTTTACCCAGTTCCTGTATTGCTTTTGAACTCCTAGACTTCATGAAATTTGGTGAGTTTCTCAGGAGAGTCTTAGTTTTCTCCAACAGTGTGGATCACACAATTAATCAGATGGGATTGTTTGACTTAACTTCATATGGCTGGACAAAATGTGCTTAAGATGGCTGTGGAGTACAGGCTTCATGATGTACTTGCATTTTCCAGCATCCACTTTGCAGAGACAGGGTTATACCAGCTGCAGAGTTCCAGGGAATTTTACTACAGTGCTTGTTAAAAATAAGTATTTCCAAGTGGCTGAGGAACCAAAGAGAAAACAATGCCATAATTTTGGGTCTGCAGTTGGCAGCATGCACAAAATACAAAACATGCCTTCTATAAGCTACACGAAAAGAAGGGACAGTAACTATCTCTTCCTTATGATGAGCAAAAATGTAATGCATGCTTCTTCTATGAAGTAATTTTGTCTTAGAAACTGGCGTTCATAGATACTTTGAAAGGCTGAATAAAAAAAATATGCTTAACCAGAACTCTACCACACCCAAAATTCAGACATCTGCATTTGTCTCTATCTCCTAATTATGCCGCACTGCATCAGCAGATGAACGTAATGAAAGTAACGAGGATAAATCTTCACTGTTACAATATCTTATGGGTGCCAGCACTGTTACAGTTTATAAATAAAATCAGTAACTGAGCAAAGCACTTTGCTCTGCACTTCATAGCAGTTTTTTTTTTCCTCGGCACAACCAATTATAGAATAAGGGAAAGGCTTGTGCCCTTTGAAATGTTTCTTTTTCAAGAAAATCTTGCCATTCTGAGCGTTAGTCTGTGCTGTCTTTCTTCTTATACATTCTGGCTCTACAGACCCCTGTGCTGTTAAAGACCGATGGGTAGGTCTGAAATATTAATAACTAGAGAAATGAAGAACAGTGCTGGAAAAGTGCTCAAAGCTGTTGCTGGGAGACTGTTCAAAGGCAGATCTCCCTCCTTTCCAGCCTGCCGGACTGTGGCTCCCCAGCCTCTGCATGCCTTGCCCCCCTTGCAGTGGCAGTCTTTTCATGAGCTGTCCCGGGATGACCCCGCATCCCATGTACAGCAGGAAATCATGAACGTGGAGCAGCAGTCGCATGCCCAGCACGTGCTGCCATGGATCACCATGAGCTACACAGCCTCTTGGAGCCGGGTTCTCTCACCCCTGTGAGTGAGCTACAGTAGGCTGTAGGGATCCTGTCTTCGATCCCTCTCACTTTCACTGGCTTGTGCAGCCAGTCTTACCAGAAGTGCTTATGCTTCACCAGAAGTGAATATGCTTGATTATCTGGGTGATTTGATCTAAATATCCTATAGTAATGCTTTAATTTGTTTTACTTGCTTAGTTTACTTAATTTTAATAGCTAGCATAGCTGCCAATACACAAATTGGAGCAGCATATCTACGAACCTAAATATGGATCTTGGATAGGATCACACAGCATTTATATCAACATTAATGTTATCTACTTTAAAAATAGAAAAGCATAAGCAAATTAATTTGAGTATGGCAATCGTCTCTTCCCCCCACACACTCACCCTTTTGACCTTCATATAAAATAAAGCTGTTTACTCCCTTTATAACAACATTGTACCGAAGTCTTAATCATACTAATTTGGGGTTGCTTCAAAACCTGTACGATTGCAGAAGTGAATACTGGAATCACGTGTTTGTGGCTCAGCGCCTTGTGCCACTGTACAAGCATACAGACATAAATGCTGTGTGTACAATGGAGCTGGTTCAGATATCGCCTGCAGGGTTTTTGGACATACGCTACCCATGCCCAACCTCGGGATCTCCACTCTTACCTCCAGTCCCATGCAGTATTTATGTTGTGAAGGTACAGAGATGTGATTAGACCCTTTGATGAAGTAGGGAAAGCAGAGCAGTGTCTGCCAGATCCATTAGCAGCTGATGAAATTTAGGTCAGACCAGAGGATGTTCTAGCTTAACTTGGAGTAGTGCCTGAAGCTAAAAGCTTCAGCAGTCAGGAGGGTATAAAGATGATATATGCACCTTATGCTTTATTCTTTTCTTCCTTCCCCCCCCTCCCC
>VXBH01001164.1:158982-169473 GCA_013400035.1 Rynchops niger
AGGTCTCATGAGAGCAGAGTAGAGGGGCAGAATCACCTCCATCGACCTGCTGGCTGTGCTTCTTTTGATGCAGCCCAGGATGTGGTTGGCTTTCTGGGCTGCAAGCGCACATTGCCAGCTCATGTTGAGCTTCTTAACCATCAACACCCCCAAGCCCTTCTCCTTAGGGCTACTCTCAATCTGCTCTCTGCTCAGCCTGTATTTGTTCTTGGGATTGCCCCAGCCCAAGTGCAGGACCTTGCACTTGGCCTTGGTGAGCTTCATGATGTTAGCACAGGTCCACCTCTCAAGCTTGTCCAGGTCCCTCTGGATGGCTTCCCTTCCCTCGAGCATGTTGACCACACCACACAGTTTGGTGTCATTGGCAAACTTGCAGAGGGCGCACTCAATCCCACTGCACTGTCCATGTCTCCAATAAAGATGTTAAACAGCCCTGGTCTCAATATCTTCCTTTAGATAATTTGCAGTTACAGTACAGAAAAACCATGTTTTTAAAAAGCTCCATGCCTTTGCATGCTGCAAAGCCCCTCTCCCCTAATTTATTAAGACATTTTCTTTAACAGCTCTCATGGATTGTGAGACAAATTTGAGACTGTCAATCTAGTAATTGTCAGGACAGCCCCATTTACCCTCCTCCCCCAATTGTCTTCCTGATTGCCTGCCTTCCTGAAAGTCCCTAATGCTTCACAGTTGTACTTTGCTTTGTTTCCCCTTTCCCTTTTATTTGGTTCCTTTGTGATTGCAAGTTGTTCATCAGAGCCTTTCTGCTGGTCCTGGGTAGAATTCGGAAGGTCCTCTGCGGGGCTGTTTAGGCAATATAACGTCAGCCGTAGGACCCCTACTCCACCAGGAGCTCTATGGGAATCATAATTTATGTGGGAACTCTTTATTTCAGGAAAAGAAATCTTACCTTCCTAGTCTTTTATACAGGAAAGTTCTTGGGGTGTACATTCCTGAAAGAATCGTCCTAACTCTTTTTAAGCATGAGGGACTGGAGGAGTTTTTCTCGGTGAGCAGAAGCAAGAAGGCAACTCATGGGAATGCTAGGAAATTTTAGTTATTTCTTTTCCTGTTTTTTCTCAAGAAGTGTTGTATTCCGTTTGCATAAACTAGCTGAGTACATTTTTGACAAAGAAGAACAAGACAACTCATTAACTCTAAGTTGTATCAACTGTACACTGAATGTTTTGAATGTTTACGAAAGAAATGTTGATATAATTAGATAATTTCTTCTGAAACCTTCAGTATGTCCCAAAGAACCATCTGTCAGATTACAATTGAAAAAATTATTTAAAAGGAAATTTTTTGTGACTTTTCATATGATTTGATGAAGCTAGTGGAAATTTTGTTTCAGCCTTAACTATGATGAAATTACTGTCTTTTTCGTTCTTTATTTAATTCCATTCTGCACCTTTCCTCGTCGTTTTCATTGGGGTTTGTGGTTTGGTTTGGTTTTTTGCCCTTTGTCCAAGCTAGCAGGTATATTGTGTTATTTGCAAATAAGTTGGAGGGAGGATGGGGGGAAAACCTTTGTCAATCAGAATAGTCTAAAAGGAATTCAAATGGAAATGCACATAATTATATATAATACTAGCCTGAACTGGTAACTTTTTGCGTTAAAAATTCTCAAGCAGCTCTTCTAAAGCCATCTCTTTTCTGACCTTTTTTTTCTCTCTTGCTTTCTCTTTCCTTAAAACATAAACCTTCTGTCAAACTTTTTGCGTCCACACTTTAAAGTGTTATTGGTGTAAAGTCCAGGCTTGGCATGCGTGCAAGAACATCCAAACTCAGAAGATGTAATGCAACTTGTTGTCTTTTGGTCATCTTGCTGATTATGTAGCTCACAACTAGAAAATAGTTCATTGGGAGAACTTTTCTTACTGGGTTGCAGGGAAGTAGGGAAGAGCCAAGCTCCTTGAATGGGGCTTTTTAATGGAGCTTCTCCATAATGTTTTGTATAGCCTAGGTTAGCGAAACTGCTTCGCTTTCTTTACATTTCTGATTTTAAGTGCATCTTCTGTGTAAGAGTTCCTCAGAGTGAGTAGATGAGTTATGCAGGAGCACAAAACTACTGGTAGAATAAACTGAGAAGTATGCAAGTAGTTATGTAAGGAAGTCCAAGTTGATGTTGTTTCCTTTAGCTTCCCTCTGAGAATATGCGTCCTTGCTTACTGTGTATGGAGAAGTTGTGGCCATTTGAAAACTTCGTTCTGTAAATTTTTCTTTATCCACTTGCAGTTTTGCCTTCTGAAGTAGTGAAGCATCTTCCCGTTTCTTTCTTTCTGTACTTCGTATTTCTCCAAATGCATTGGATAAGCAGTATTGTAAAGCCTTATTTAGTGACTGTACAGTAATTCCAAGTTATTTCACAGCTTATTTCACAGCTTATTTCATTTTTGCTTTCCATTAAAACAGAAAATTATTTGTAGCTGTGGCAGTTGTTAGCCTTTGGACATCTGCCTTTTTTTGAAGGAAAAAACATAACCGAAACATACCAGAATGAAGAAAACTCCCTATGCATGCTGTTTCTTATTGTTCTTTTGGTGACATAACTTCAAATATGTAGTAAAAGGATTAGGTAGCTTAACTTATTATTTTAAGTTTAAATTCAACTGTTAATGGTACTGAAAACTGAAGCTCAGATATAGTTATCTCAGAGCACTGTATGTGTCCTCTGACAATGATTTTAAACTGTATATGACTGAAGATTTGGGTCTGTATAAAGTAACTTTTGTCCACAAACTTGCAGACAAATAATGTCTTAGAAGAATAATTTGGGAAACATCAAAATATGTGAAAAGCTTTTGAGTCAGTATTCTTTTAAGATGGTGCTATCCATGAAGCCATATTTCTTTTTAGTGTTTTTAAATTCTTACTATTGTACTGAAGACCTGCAAAATATAACTGATGTGTAATTTGAATTAATTTACTTAGTTTTGAAATAGCATTCAGCATTTACAGTTCCAGTAAGCTGGAGGCTAAATGTACGTCTGGTACTCGTACAGCTGTACTATGTGCATTGCAGCCAACAGGTGTAGACATAGCATGTTCATTTCCCAGATTTTTTTTTAGTATTATTTTTTCCTTATTTGCCTATAACATTTGACCTGTGTTAATTTGCTATTTCTGAGCCCAGTGGCTGTTCTTTTAATTTATGGATCCAACAGTAGTGATTATTTCTGTTGTCAAAATTTTTACTCTCTCGTGCTTTAAATACATGCTGAGAAGCAAAACCCACACTATGGTATGCTTATTCTCTTCTAGCTCTAAAAATAAATGTATTTTATAACAAAGCAGGTATCTGTTACCTGTTTACTGTTTAGGTTATACTTACCACTCCTCTTACTCTTTAAGAAGTTAACACAACTGTTGTATCAAGGAGCTGGTTCCATATATTTTACTCATTTCTACGTATTTAATGTTTTCCCTAGAGAAAAAATCCTTTTTACATCTTTAAAATGTTTTGTCTCTATGATGCAATATTCCGCTGAAGTCATGTAGAAAGAGTACACCCTTTTCTGTATTTTCTTAGTGTTTGTTTTTCATAGTATTCCATCCAAGATGAGGCTAAAAATTTGTTGTCTACTATAACTCTACATTTCACCCTTATTTATTTTGTAAAGTTATCCAGAATCTGTTTTTGTGGATTGCATGATATACCTTTTGGTGACCTAATATGAAACCAAGCATAAATATTAACTGTGATAAAGACCAACCTCTTAATTGGCATGTATTTCATACCCAGAAGAATTTAGATAGATCAATAGCAGAGTAGATCCTCTTTGACAGAAAGATTTACTTGCTATATGATGACCTCTCCTTACCTTCTAGTTTCAAGAGTCTAGAGTCCTACCGTGAAGTTAACACTGCCAAGTCCACCACTAAACCATGTCCTGAAGCACCACATCTACACATCTTCCCTGGGCAGCCTGTTCCAATGTTAGACAACCCTTTTAGTGAAGAATATTTTGCTGCTATCTAATCTAAACCTTCTCTGGCACAACTTTTCTTCTTGTCGTATCATTTGTTACTTTGTAGAGGAGACTGACCCCGCACCTTCCTACATTCTTCTTTCAGGTAGTTGTAGAGAATGATAAGGTCTCCCCTCAGCCTCCTTTTCTCCATGCTAAACAGACCCAGTTCCCTCAGCTGCTCCTCATAAAACTTGTGCTCTAGACCCTTCACCAGCTTCATTGCTTTTTTTGGACATGCTACAGCACCTCAGTGTCTTCCTTGGAGTGAGGGGCCCAAAACTGGACACATTACTGGACTGGAGATGAACACTTCCTTAGTCCTGCTGCCCACACTGTTTCTGATACAGGCCAGATGCTACTGGACTTGGCTGCCTGGGCTCATATTCAGCTGCTGTCGACTAACACCCCCAGGTCCTTTTCCTCCAGGCAGCTCTCCAGCCACTCTTCCCCAAGCCTGTAGTGCTGCATGGGGTTGTTGTGACCCAAGTGCAGGACTCGGCACTTGGCCTTGTTGAACCTCATACCGTTGGCCTCAGCCCATCGTTCCAGCCTGTCCAGATCCCTCTGTAGAACGTTTCTACCCTCAAGCAGATCGACACTCCCTCCCAACTTGGTGCCATCTGCAAGCTTACTGAGGGTGCACTCAATTCCCTCATCCAGATCATTGATAAAAATACTAAATAGAACTGGCCCAAATACTGAGCCCTGGGGAACACCACTTGTGATCAGTCGCCAACTGGTTTTAACTCCGTTTGCCACAACTCTTTGGGCCTGGCCATCCAGCCATTTTTTCACTCAGTGGAGGGTATGCCGTCCAAGTCATTAGCAACTAGTTTCTCCAGGAGAATGCTGTGGGGAACAGTGGCAAGGACTCCATCAGCCAGTCTCTTAGAGGCCAAAATCTGCCCTCTGGAAGTCCAAGGTCGCAGTTCTGCTGACCACTCCCCTTCCTTTATGTCTCCAAGAATCAAAAACTCTATCATTTTGTGGTTGCTATGCCCAAGACGTCACATCACCCGTAAGTCCTTCTCTGTTCACAAACACTGGATCCATCCAGTTGACTGCCCTAGTTGGCTCACTCACCAGCTGTGTTGGGAAGTTATCATCTACACACTCCAAGAACCTCCTACACTGTTTCCTCTCTGTTGTATTGTATTTCCAGCAGGCATCTGGTGAGTTGAAGTCCCCCACAAGAACAAGGGCTAGCGATTGTGGGACTTCTCCCAGCTGCTTACAGAATATTTCATCTGCCTCTTCATCCTCGTTGGGTGATCTATAACAGACTCCCACCACAATATCTGCCTTGTTGGCATTTGCCCTGATTGTTACCCATAAACACTTAACACTCTCATCACCACCATTAAGCTCTAGACGATCAAAACACTCCCTAAAACACAGGGCTACCTCCCCACCTCGCCTTCCTTGCCTGTTGTTTCTTAACAGCGTGTAGCCATTGATAGCTGTGCTCCAGTCATGAGATTCGTCCCATCAAGTTTCAGTAATGGTAATTGTATCATAGTTTTCCTGCTGCACAGTGGCTTCTAGCTCCTCCAGTTTGTAGCCCATGCTGTGTACATTGGTGTAGAGGTGCTTCAGCTGGGTTGTCGGCCACGTTACCTTCTTAGAGGAACACCCCTTAATTCCTTTGAGTTACTTCTCTGGTGTTTCCCTCTTGGCTCCTATTGCCTCAGGAGCCCCTGGTTCATCTCCATAAGACTTAAAGTGTGTTGCAGTGTAGCCAGCACATCTCAGAGCTGCAGGCTGAGGGCTCTTGCTGGCTTATTTTATGATGTAAGGCAAAGCTTTGAGTAGGTGGCTGGTGAAGGCTGGACAAGCCCTGGCAAATCCACAGTGGTTTCAGTGAATTTACACTGATTCATATCAGTTGAACTCTGCATTCAACAATTACACATTCCTATTCATAAGATAACTTTGTACTTTAGCAAGTTTTGGAAGGATTGTATTTTTATTTTTTAAAATACTCCAGCTTAAGTGAGAATATTGCTCTTTAATTGCCCAAAGAAATTTAAATAGAAATGCAACTTCTCAATTAAAAGAAAACTTTTCATTTTAAAATGTATTTTTCTACTTAGTATTTTCCTTCCGTTGTCAGAATATATGTTGCACTAACGATGCTTCCTACATAACAGGTGTTATAATGCATATAAGCAGATTAGTACTATTTCTTCCAAGCAAACCAGGCAACGGTGACTTAAGCATCTCATGTGATTGGTAATGTGATGAAAGAAATCGCTGTTGCCACCAAAGGTTTGCTTTCTAGGAAGGCAGTTCCAGAAGTAATTTTACTTATATTTTGCAGTTTTATTATGGGGCTAATACACACTGTCTTAAAAATATTTTTTAATATATTCGGAACTTACAAAATAGGGCTATCTGATAAGGAAGGAAACAGTGGCAGAAAAATGAGACTAGGGTGGAGAGAATCCTCAACTCATCCAGCAGTGTCTGCATTTTTGAGATGTTTTTTAACTAGCAAGACATACATATATGGTCAAATCTAAATACTGCTGAATGCTTACAGAAAGCCACAAATCACTTTAATGTCCCTCTTTCTTTATTGTGTAATATAACAGAAAAGGTTTTTATGGCGTATGTAGGGGCAGGATCTGTTTCAGTTGCAGAATTTTTTAGGAAATCCCAGTAACTACTGTGAACATCTCCGCTTCATTTCCTTCAATAAATAACATCTGGAAGAGAACTAGAATTCTTAAGATACATACTGATGAAAAAAAAAAGGAAAAGTTTTGTCTTAAATAAGTATATTTTGCTTCTAACTAAAATAATTGTATTGAGCTATATCTGATGCTGTATTCTTCTAATACAACAAACGCAACAAATCTCCATTTAAAAATTTCGGGTTTTCAAAAAGAAATGTTCAAGTTTTAGAAGTGGAATAAGTACATAACTTGTTCTTTGTTTAGTGAAGTAAGTGTAATATTGACACAAGCAACGGATCTCACTTAAAAAATTGCAAGTACAATAACTGGTTTATAGGAAAGGTCTTCAGCCTCGATCAGCTTGAGAAAGAGAATGTATATTGGGCGTACAAAAGAGCATGTATATGTGTGGTAAATCTCTTCATTCATATTGTAGTTTAGATGCTGGAAATCACCTATGTTGGAATGATGTTGGGAGAACACCTATGGAATTTGGCTAAGGATTTTGAATTTTTAATACATTTCAGTCTGTACAAAAATACTGTAAAATATTTCACAACGTAAACAGCTCAGTTAAATTTCTAGAAGAAATCTGTGGGGTTTTTCTATTGCCATTTGAATGCAGCAATTCTAGCATTTATCTCACGAGCCAAACCAAATGAAGGATATGGACACCATGTAATTTTCTCAGTGTTTGGCTCATTAATGTTCCATACGGTCATTTCTGCATCCATCTTTCTCCATTGTCCTTGGGTGGGCAAGGATTGCTGCAGTGGAGTTGGCCACAGGGGCTCAGAGTGCACCAAATATTCCTGGTTACCCACTACTCCCATAGTTTTCTGAAGCGAAAGAGAGTTTGAGGTGCTTGTCACCCTCTACTTGCAAACTGCCTGCCTGTGGCCTCCTGTCTCGTTGGTTCTTCTTGCGAAGAATCTAACTCAGGAGTATATATAGTCCCGTGAATGGTACGTCTAAATGACCTAATTTAGCTACAGACTCATGAACATTTATTGTAATGTGCTTCTCTAGAGAAATACATCTAGCACCTTGAAAATTGCAGTAGTCCACCTTATTCTCAAGAGGCGGAAAATCACCCAGAAGGCTTTTTCAGTCTCTCATTCCTGAAACAAGTAATTGAGAAAATGATAACTAACAATCTCCATTAACACATGTCATCTGTGAACATCTCAAATGCCCCACAGTCAAGGTTCAAACTAGGGCAGAGCTCACAGACGAGCTCAGGGGCGGGAGGTCCAGATACAAGCCAAGCCTACATTCTAATACAGCCTTTTTTCTTTTCTTTTTCGGTAACTTTTAAGAGCAGACCTAGTTTCAAAAGTGAATTAGGCTGATCTGAATGAAGGACTATGTACTGAATGAGTACATCTGCACTTCAGTTAATTCCAGTTAATCCTCGTGAGTATTTATGTGTTTACATAATGGAGAAGCCATTAGTTTTGGTAGGGGGTGGCACCTAAAATGTGCTACTGAAAGAGATTTTTTAAAGTGGAAGAAAAATACAGGAACCACTTAGATAATTCTTAAAATAGATATACTTAAAGTTATGGTCTATGTTTCTCACTGTTCACAATAACATGCACAGAAGTAATAAAATTAATAGAAAAATAAAATACGTTCCATAAGCAATATCCTAAATTCATATAAAAATTAATCAGTAAGTATAACTGCAACAAGCATAGCACTTACCTGAGCTATAGCTGTGATATAAAACAGCCTATATAATGTATCAGAGGAAAAACTCAAAGCAATTATTTCAAACCCACTTCCTCAAGAACATGCGGCTTTGTAATCCAGCACAGCTTGTGAGTCAGTAAAAAGCTCTCGTACTACCAAAGAATAGCTCAATTTAAATCTCTGTTTCTTACGCCCAGAAAAGTAAGTGGCTATTCCCATATAAATCTTTTTTTTTTTTTCTTCTTTTTTTAATATCATAAACCTGTTCTGAGGACCAAAAAAGCTAGGTGGCTTCCAAGTTTTCTGAAAGAACCCAGAACAGTTTAACATCTTTGAAGACAATAAAGGCTTAAAAGTCTGGCTCTTAAACTGTGTTCCAACAGAAAGTGAAAGAGTGTTAATCTTGCAGTGCAGTAACAAGTGAAGGGTTTCTTGGGGTTTTGGTTTGCTTTTTTTTCTCAAAGGGGGTAAGTTTATCAACTTCTCCACAAGGCCTTTGGCAAACAAAACAGTTAAAAAATGCAGAGTGTTAATATCCATATACAATTATTCACGTATATCTGGGTAAGTTTTAAGTCCTTAATGTGGGATAAAAATAAAATAATGGCTACTAGAAGGTTGTCCTGAGGAAAAACATAACAGGAGCATGAAGTCAGTGAAAAATATGAACAATACTGATAAGGATTTAGTGGTGAAATGATGTACATTTGATGAGTTGTACATTTGATGTACAGATGATGAGTTCATGGGGTTTTTTTCTCTACGGCTTTCAATTTTGGTGGTTTGTCTGTTTAATAGTTCTGATTTCAGAAGATTTCTGTCTGGCTCCAAAATAGCCAGAAGGCTGTCTTCCTCTAGCAGCCTACCATTGCATTAACACAATTACATATGTTTTCTTCGTAGTTTTTCATGGCTAAGTCTTCTTTTCACCAGCTGAGTAGGATTAGTGATAGTTTAGACATTAATCTCCAGGGTATCTCTGATACAGGCAAGGTGATCTATTCTGAATGTGTGATCACTAATTTCAGATTTTAATTAAAGACATTGTTTTTTTCTATATAGATCAGAATACTGGAATCACAGATTTTAGTTACAAGATAAAGAATGCACTTACACCCGTTTTACATGATATCAAAGAAAGCAATTTTGATCTCAAAGGTTTTTGCTTGGCTCTTTTTTTTCCCCTCCCATTTTTTCCTCTAATCACCATATTCAGACTATAAATGGGCATGTTTCTAATAAATCAAGAAATAACAGTTCAATTTAAGGTCCTGCTTCAAGTCACTGAAACTGCTTTCTGTCTTCCTTTTGGCGATACTGTAGTGCACATAGTGAGACATGATGTATTTTCTAAGTGTCTTAGGTCCTCTGCCACGCCATTTCTTCTATTTGCTATTTTGTAATGTAGCTCTATGTTCTCATTTGCACTAAGAGTTTTGAAGTATTTTCAGTTCCACGTTTTCAAGTAGTGAAGCACATCATTGTATCTGGCATTTATTCTCAGTGTTAAGTTTTTCTTTATGTACATTTTCTTCCTCTATGTTCAGCACTTCCCGACGCCTTGTTTTCTCTTCCAGAGTCACTGCTGCAGTACTGCTGACTTTGCTGATGATATACATTGTGGCAAAAACATGTAGGAAGCCTCATTCAAATAAATGGTGTCCAGAGCAAGTGATTTCCATGGCATGTGACTTCTGAAAATGAAAAATTAAGATTTGTGCAAATGCAGAAAGATCACCCTGCTAATGCGGAGAGCCGTCCACAATGTTGTAGCTTGAACAGAGGGTAAAAAATAGTTCGATACCTGTAGTATACCTAACACACTGACTTGTTAGGATTAGTGTAGATCTGGATTACCTTTCAGTAAAATATATTCCTATAGTAATTTTATTTAAAATGTTTCAGAAATCACTTTTAGGTCATGCTGAGTTACTTGTTTCTCACTTAGTTGTATTTCTGTGTGTGATATTAGCATGTGACTGTATGACCAAATTGATGATGCTTATGTCTTGAGGATCAGCTGAATGGAATACTTATCATCTCTTTTCACAGAATTTCACAGAATTTTTCAGAGTTGGAAGGGACCTCTAGAGATCATCTAGTCCAACTCCCCTGCTAAAGCAGGATTGCCTAGAGCACATCAC
>VXBH01001167.1:9691-19823 GCA_013400035.1 Rynchops niger
CAATTCCAGCTATTCCTGGCAGAGATAGGAAGTGGTCTGGCTTATTTTAGAATTTAAACTTTCCTGTTAGAAAGCTAAGGAGTCTCATTTAGAAAATTCTCAGGAGGCTGGTGATATAGATGGAGTCAGTTTGATGTTTCTTGTATAAAACAATAGAACACTGCTGGTATACTGAGATATTCTGACCATCTAGAGGCAGTATTACAATATTGTTTTAAGAGCAAGTTAGTAACAAATCACCTGTAATTATAAAAGGTGACCTGAGAAATATATCTGCATATTTTATAAAAGCCTTTAGGGACTTGTTCATCAAAGTTTAAACTGTGGGAAAACAGCTTGCCTTAGCTATCTTCTATGTTCATGCACATATTTAACACCTACTCGCACATGGTTTATTAAATTTTACTTTAAGAAACCATTTATATGGGTTATGTCTCAGGAATAGTATTCTCTAATTACCGTTCAAAAAACCACAACCGTTAACTGAACTGTTCTAGATAGCCAATCTGGAATAACTGATGGTTATAAATTGTAAAGCAAGGTCAATAACAGAATTCATTAGAAAGAAATAATCTCACTCTGTTGTTTCATTACTTTCAAATAGCTCAATCTGCTCATGTTATAAAACTTAACGGAAAGAGGGTGTTCTTTACTTGCAGTGAGATGTCTAATTTATTGGTCATTCATGATCTTAAGCATAGTTAAATTAATATGAATAACATAGGAAGCTTTAAGATCTTTCAAAACATATAGAAAAAGTCCCCTTCCCACTTTTATGGCCTACACATTTCTTGGTCTACAAAACTTTATGTACACCAGCTTTGCTCTAATAGGATAAAACCTAACAAGTTTCTTATACTTCTGATCACAAGCATCTTCTTTATCAGTTGTTGTCCGGCCTTCTCACTAGGTGTAGGAGATGCACTAAGCTGCCACTGAGCATCACTGATCACACTGTAATCTTTTTTTTCGGTTGTACACATCATGTAGGTTACAGTATAGTACTGCTATGGTGTATGTGCCAGACGGTTCCTTCTCTGTGTATTCAAGAGGCTGGCACATTCCTGGTCTTGTGTGTAGCATGGACATAACCATTGTGTATCTGCCACTGAGGCCTGATGAACTTATAATCAATGAGTCAATGCTACCATTTCTAGGTTTTTTTCAGTCCTGTGAGACACTCTTCCTCTCTGACTCCTATAAATACCTGAAGAAGCACATAGCTAAAGGGGACAACACTTGCAGATCTAGAACAAGGGTTGTTACCTTTTGCTCGGTTAGTAAAGTAGTAGGAAGAAAGAATGTCAGCGAAAAACAAAGAAAAATAAAATCTTTGATCTTTGGACGGTGATGATAAGAAGGTGGCAATTGTAGTAACTTCCAGTATTACATAGTCTAAAGCTGTGAATGATGGAAGGAACAGAGGAAGGAAATGGGAGATAAAAAGGTAAGTCCAAGAAAAAAAAAAATAACAAGATGGGACAGAATAAAAATAGCAGAAAAAAAATCCATTACCACAAAATAGACAATATTCTTCCAGAGATAACAGAGACGACATTGCCTTCAGAAAAAATATAAATACATCAGCCCACAAAAATGGCATGAACACTGAGAAAAAATGAATTAACCTATGTAGGGTAAAACAAAAACTGAGTACAAGAAATAGAGGGGAAAAAAACAAAAGAAAAAAAAAAAAAAAAGAAGGAATACCCTCAGCTTTGTCAATGTGCTTTTATACCACAATGACGTCAGCAGTATAATGTTTGGATAATGTCCAGGACTGCTTTAGGGTGCAAAGTGCTGAAAAACAGCCATCATAAAAAGGTGGAAAAAAGGAAAGATAAACATACAAGAAAGAGATCACAAGAGAATCAGCCATGTAACTAAACAAACTAGTATAGATTATTACAGCTACTTTGCTATATGCATTAGACTTTTTTAATCACAGTGAAAAGAAAGATAGAGTGTTAAATCACAAATTAATATGTCATAACTGGACAAGGACTATGTCTCTCAAATAAGCAGGAAAGGGTCTCTCAGGGGAAGTACAATAATAAGCTATAACTATGGCAGTATTACCACCACACACTTAGTAAATACTTTATATATCTCCTTACCTTACAGGGGTGTCTTTTCCATCTGAGGTAGGTTATCATTCTGTTTTTATAAAGGAGCACCAGTCAAGAATGAGACTCTAGATACCACTATAATTAATAAGTAAAACACAACAATGACAGCTGTGAGCTTCATTTTGGTCTCTGTGCAATTAGGAAATATTCAGTGTTGTACAGAACTATTTTGGAATTACAGGGCTCAATTTGTAATTTTTTGGAAATCTTGGAAAGCTGATGAAAGACCATTACATTGCCTTTACATTGCATTGCCTTCAGGCATTGGTGCACCACAATTTTAGAGAAGTAAGGAAAATAGTGGTTTTTTGTGGAAATTCCTGCCAATATTTCCAGTAAACATACTATAGAAAGAGAACACTTGATAAAGTTTTTAGTGCCCCTACCATTCTTTCCACTTAACCACGTAACCATGCAATGATTTAGCACATAGACCATTTTACACTAGCTTTTTGAAACTCTGAAACAACATCCTCCCTAGAGAGTAATATTCCTTTCCTCCTCTGAAGGACTGCTTTTATTGTTTTATTATTACTCCACCTTTTCTTCAGAGTTAATTACTATATATTTTTCAAATAGATAACACAAGGAAAAGAAAAATGCTTGCAGATAAACTGGAATGGAAGCATTTTATTTTCTTCTGTTAATGGACTGCTCCTTTAACAGTGTTTCTACCTCATTTTCCAATGTTATGAAAACCCTTATTTTTGTCAAACTATTCAAAGAAGGAAGCTGATGCTGTCTAAAACTGATTTTAATAGCCTTTTTGAGCACTGCTGGCATAAATGTTTTACAGATTGGTTCTGCTTTGATTCTTATTCCTGCATGAATTTGGAAAACTGATTTCCTCTGTCTGTTTCATTGATTAGACAACACACAAAAAGGTGTGAAACAATCTGCGTTTCTTAAAAATGTACTCAAAGCACATTATTAGAACATCAAACCCAGAGATTATACATTTGTGTTTTTTTCCCCTGTAATGTATTTTGAAATTCAATCTGAAATGTTCTAACAGAATGAAACTACATTGCAGTAAAGTATGTTCCTTCACTTCCCAAATTAATTGTGTAGTATCACAGACACTTCCATAAGAGCTCTTAGATGGTAGTCACTGGGCAGCATAGTATTGTCAATTAGGAGAATGATAAGCATTAAACTTTTATAATTTACTTCTCTTGCAGATGTATATCAAGTGGCTATCATCAAAAATGAATTAACAGAAATATTCTGTGAATGTTAATCACAACAGTGAAAATTATTTTAATGGCTAATATTGACTAGCAAATACGAAAAGACTGGTTATATGGTGAAAATTCTAGTTAAAAGTTTAAATTAATCCTAACAGCTTACTTGAAAGCACCCAAAAGGAAAATTAGATAGCTGATTCCTGTGGCTTCATCTCCTCCAACAGTTACAGTTTTAATCTATTTATTGGGAAATTTGCTCAACTCTTATTTTTAATAGAATTTGGTGGGGACGGGGCTGTGAATTTCTCAACTTAGTACTATTTTATAAATTTAGTATTTACATTAATTTTTTAGGATTTGCAATGCCTCCTTGGAAGATAATCGTAAGGGCTATAACAGTTTTACAGTTCAGTTAATTTTAGTCCTCAATTTTCATTCTGTCTTAAAGTAGTTTTTGCCTTAAAATTATCAGGAAACACTGTTAGACAATGTTACAGAAACCTGTTTCAACTGAAGCTAATATAGAAAAATCAAGCCAACAAGGCATTTACTACTTTATTTAAAGAGACCACAATTTCAAGCCCGCTCTGTTGATACAGACATAGGAACAGTAAAGACTATTCTGAGCACTTTTCAATTAAAAAAAATAAGGTCATATCTTTTTCTTTCAGTGGGTAGTGAACACCATAAACACTGCTTTGAAACAAAATCCTACACATAGCAATTAATTCCTATTAAAATGCTTGGTTATATATAGACTAGCATGATTATTTCATTTTTTCCTTCAGTAATAATAAAATGCAAACTATAGTACTGATTGTCTGATATTTGGGTAATTTGGAATAATCATGTAAAAATATTTATTACAAAAACAGTACTTCCATAGGCTAGTTGGATTGTGTGTATCTACTTATAAGTACTGTCTCATTTGCCTGATGTATTTTTAATGTTAATGGTTTAACTGTAGAAGCTAGCTGGAAGCTGAATACAATCAAGTAACAGACAACTGCATTGTGACAGATGGTGTAATGGTTATATATAAGTGTGATTTGAGGGACTGGGCTACAGGGCTGCTTTATATTTGTGACCCATACAAAAACAAATATTGCTGTATCAACTTTAACATAGCTGTAGAGGTACTTATTACTGTTACGTAAAGGATGAAAATATGTTACCATATAGGCTATTAGCATACATAGCACATTTAGTTGTACATGTTCTGTGAACAACATAAAACCTGCCATCAGCTAGAATCAAAAGTAAGAAAAAAAATCACAGCTCTGTCTGTGTGAATAGTATTGAAATATAAGATTATTTGGAATGCACTGAAATCTGAGATTCATGCTTGGGGAAAAAAAAAAAAAAAAAAAGTATCTCTAGTGGCTTTTTCCTCCATCCTGAATAATCTTGTATACTCTGAGGAGCTGGTCCTTAGAGATTTTTTTGTTCTTGCTTTAAATATACTGCTAATTTATAAATATTTAAAATTAGGTGAGTTGAGTTGTACCTTTATAGTTCTATGTCTCTACCAGAAGCAGAAGAACTAGAAATACAAATTACAAATTTAATCGACTATATGCGGTTATTTAACATCTCTAGATTAGAGGGCTGGATTAAATTAAGAATTTATAACTCTCTGTATGATAACTGGACAAGCATCTCTAAAAGGTAACTAAAATCTTAATTAGTTAATTATCTTGCTTCTCTGCTAACTACAGAGGGAGTCTAGAATGATTAGGCTCAAAGTTAGTGCGTTGAAATAGGTAGAATAATTCACCAATACTTTATATAGATATACACACACATATAGAAGTATGTGTGTGTGTCTGTGTATATATATGTATATCTACCTCTCCTGGTCTTTTCTGCTCATCTGGGAGATGACCAGCTCTGTAGCTTCCAAGAGGGTAGAAAGGATCAGGAAAGACAGATATACAGAGACTGGCTTCTGCTCCCTCATCACTCCACAGACTGGGTAATCTAGACTACATGACAATTTTGTCACCTGGCTGCTCTGATGCTGGGATAATGGGGCCAAAAGCTTGGAATTAGAGGGTAGGGAAGCCAAGCAGCTGGGATAGAGTTAATTTTCTTTCTAGTGGCTACTGTGTTTCAAATTTGGTATGAAAGTAATGTCAATAATGGATATTGTTTTAGTTATTGCCAGGTGATGTTTATATTATTCAAGGACTTCTTCAGCTTCCCACAGAAGCCGAGTAGGAGCATGGACATAAAAAGCTAGCTAACGGAATTTTTTTGTACCACAGATGTCATGCTTGGTATATGGCTGGGGGTATGGGAATATCATCAATCCCTGCTTGAAGCAGTCTGGGCAACCAGTTCACCCAGAGGTGAGAGTGACTTGTGTTGTCTTTACCTCAAGTCATGAGGTTTATTTGTTGTTGTTTGTTTGTTTGTTTGTTTTCTTTTTCCCTTTCCCCTCCTTTTCTCCCTCTTCTCCCTACCCCTTTGGGGGCAGAGAATTGAGCAAGTCCTAACTACCAGCTGGGGTTAAAACACGACAGACTTATTTGGAGAGTCACCTATATCCAAGTAAGGATATTATCTCTTCTACATAGTACAAGACTATGATTAAACAGTGCATCTTTTGTTTTTCCTAGTGCACACATGAAACCTTCTTTCTAGTACTGAGTCTGAGGGACACTGAATACAAATTATGTAAAAGTTTTCCAACAAAACTGTAAAAAATAATAAAACAAAACAAAAAATACACGTTGAATAAATAACAGAAACTAGGTTGATCACTGAAGTATTCAAGCTTCTCATTTGGAAAATGAAAAGTACATAAAGATTTATTTATGATATTTAATACTTCTTCTGACTGAGATAATTTTTCAGTGCTGTTCTTGGAGAACTGTGGTGAGTTAAGTGAAAAGGCTGTCTCTCCAATCTGCACACTGAAAGTGCTTCTCAAAGAAATTTCAAGTTTGACTGAAACCAAGGGGGTCATAAGTTTTAGTCAAAACAGAGACTTATTCCTTACTGTCTGATTTCTTCTTTCAGTACATTTTGCTTTTTTTCAGGATTTTCTATAGCACTTAGATTCTTGCCTTGCTCTTTTCTCTTTTTCGCTTGTTAGAAACTGAAGAAGTTCCCTTAATCCTCAGTAAAGAACAAATAATGACAGGTGTATTCATTCAGGATAACTTTTGGCTTCTTATCTAAACAAATTAGAAAGAAACTACTAATTTATTTCCTAAGAATCACTGTCTGAAGGAGTCTATCCCCCACATTTACCAGATTGAAAAATTAAATCTCTAGTTTAAACATGTAATCTGAATGGTAAGAGCTAGTGTGAAAAGTTAGCTAGTGTGAACACTCCTACCTCTTAGCTGAGCTCTTTGTAATAGTTGTAATTCCAGGTGGAATGTGAATTCAATAGAAGGCAATGGACTGCCAAAAGGCACTCAACACCACTCTGAAAGTGTTGTGCTCTAGTACTAAACACAGAACTAAACCCATTTTGACAGTTCATTCTCTACATGCTCATAATCTTTGTCTCAGTGCTTTGTTTCCTCCAGATAAAAGAAGTCTCCGTGTGAAAGGAAGTTCTATGACAACAAGCACATGGAGGGAGCCAACTTCCTGATCTTCATACAAATATTCAGATTTGGTTTTGTGGGAGCTGAGTAAGATGACTCTCTAGTACTGTAATTTCAAGTATCCTTTCTCCTCAGGTGGTGTACCTGCCAAGTCAAATTTCTTATTGAAAGCATGAGAAATATATTAGCATTGTACTTAGCTAAAATACTTATTACACCTTGTAACGCTAGTATGGCAATGTCTAGCTGCTACATATTTAAAGCAACCTTGAAATTATCTCTGTTATTCTAGGAAGTGACAATGAAGTGCAAATCCAATAAAAAATATCAGTGTAATTAAATATCACCACTAGGTGTTCTTTTCTTTTCACATTTCTAGACAGAAACAGGCCACCTATAACAGCCTTCCAATACTTAAAGGCAATCTACAGGAAAGATGGGGAGTGTAGTGATAGGACAAGGGGTAACACTTTTAAACTGAAAGAGGATAGATATAAATTAGATATTAGGAAGAAATTCTTTACTCTGCAGGTGGTGAGGTACTGGAACAAGTTGCCCAGAGAAGTTGTGGATGCCTGCTCCCCAGAAGTATTCAAGGCCAGGTTTGGTGGGGCTTTGAGTAACCTGGTCTATTGTAAGGTGTCCCTGCCCATGGCAGGGGGTTTGGAATTAGATGATCTTTAAGGTTCCTTCCAACCCAAACCATTCTATGATTCTTTGATTTTTTTCTTTCTTTTTTTTTTTTTTTTTAAATAAACCTTAGCTTATCTTTTAGTTTTGTGTGAAATCATGGGTATCTTGAACTTACAGAATCACTGATCACATTCAGAAGCTCTAAAAAAAAGGACTAATAGTGATATTTNGTGATATTTTTCCTTCCCTCCCCTCCCCTCCCCTCCTCCCCCCCTGGAGTTTCTGGAGTGCAGCATGGGGGAGGTAGAGAAAGGAAGATATCAGGAGCAAAGAAGCTGGAGCATGAGTGGAGCAGAAGACAACACTGGAGAAGATCAAGGAAACAAGCCATAGCTACATCTCAAAGACAGTGAAAAGAGGGTAAGATTACTAAAATCCCAAAGGTCATTTATTCCGTAGCTGGAAATAAAAGATCAGATTCTTTCTTCAATGGAAGAATCAGCTTTGCATAAACAGCAGGGGCAGCTGTTAATTTTATTCTGTTTTACCCAGCAGATCTGATTTTTACAGTCACCCTGTTTTAGTTGGTATTCCAGTAAAATACAGATTTAGAGATTCAAAGCTCCTTGGTGTTTAAAGCAACTTATGTCTCCAGCAGGACCAAGTGTCCATAATCAATAGACTAATAGGTACCATAGTATGAAATCATGAAAGTAATTCTCTAGTCCCAAGAATGCAGAAATCATTTTCATATTCATAATACCATTTTCTCAGTATGATTTAAAGTAGCTAAATACAAGCTTTACATAATTAAAAAAAAAATATATATATAGGCAGGGTGAGTGTATAAGTGTTTATGTAAGATTATGCAGATTTGAAAAAAACCCAATATTTATTAAGCTATGCTTTTATATGTGTGTGGGATGGAGGATCTATAGAAAAATGGAAGACATATAATAATTCTAAGCATGTCTTCTTCCTAATGCAAAAGGCAAAGTGGAAAGTGGCTTTCTACCACAGTTAAATTGGCATAATGAAGCAGATGGTGTTACAAGTTTCTGTTTGGTTGGTTGGGTTGTTTCTTTTTTGCTGCTGCTTTTTTTGTTTTGTTTTGTTTGCTTGTTTTCTTTTAATTTTATTTATTTTAAGTTAGATTATACTTTATGGATGTGTAATGTGACATAGTAATTTCATTCCTTCTTTTTAATGAGCTAAGGACAACTGAATTTGTCTCTGTCTTTATAAGGGCTTTTTTGGGATGTTTCTAGTAGGAGGTAATGAAGTTCAGGGGTGCTTAAGATAAATCTCTAACAGCGGCATGCAGAATTCAGAATAGAAAGCCCACTTACCAGTTTAATTGACCTCTGTTTGTAAAGCTGGTGTGCATTGTAACTAGAAAGCACATTGACTCCACTGACTTTCAATGTAATCACCAGATTCTGATCTCACTTACATTAATGCAAGTTCTCATTAATACTACCATGCCAGTCAAACTCATCAATTCTTTATTAATTATCTACTTTTATAGTGTATATTTTTTCCCTTCTCAAAAACTGCACTTACCTCTGCATATAGACTATCCAATGCCTATCAGGCTACCCTGTAAGTTTCCCACTATATTCTGTAGTCAAACATTTTCCACCAGCTATGCTCTTTCCTGTGTTTTAACATAATTGCTGACAGCTATAAGTATCTAGTTTGGTTACATAGTCTTTTTTTCTCTCTCTTTGATTCTAAGGTATCCATACCATAGGCAAGTACCTCTGTTTCTGCAAATAAAACCCAGTGGCTGAAGTATCCTTTCTACTGTGAAGGTGAATCTTACATTTAGTAGCATGTGTTCCACTTCTGGTATTATAAAAAGCCTAAGAAACAGCAGTGAATCATAAAGGTTACTGATGGAGAGACATACTACATTACTGTATTCATACAACAAATGTGTGAGTTCAATTTCTACCACACCTTTCTTTATTGCTTTCCTCTCCATAGATTTTTTTTTCATTATCACCTGATTGCGGACAGTTACATCTTAGCAGAAAGCAGTGTGTAGTGGAAAGCTTTAATTCTTATTGTAATATAAACCTCTGAAAAATAAAAATATAGAATCCAGTTTATCTTTAGTAGACGCTACTCACACTGCTGTGCAATCAGCATATAATGATGTGAGGGAATTCACAGGCTTTTTAAACAATTTTGGAAGCCAATTTAGATAGACGTTAGGAANTTTTAGGTTCCTTCCAACCCAAACCATTCTATGATTCTTTGATTTTTTTCTTTCTTTTTTTTTTTTTTTTTAAATAAACCTTAGCTTATCTTTTAGTTTTGTGTGAAATCATGGGTATCTTGAACTTACAGAATCACTGATCACATTCAGAAGCTCTAAAAAAAAGGACTAATAGTGATATTTTTCCTTCCCTCCCCTCCCCTCCCCTCCTCCCCCCCTGGAGTTTCTGGAGTGCAGCATGGGGGAGGTAGAGAAAGGAAGATATCAGGAGCAAAGAAGCTGGAGCATGAGTGGAGCAGAAGACAACACTGGAGAAGATCAAGGAAACAAGCCATAGCTACATCTCAAAGACAGTGAAAAGAGGGTAAGATTACTAAAATCCCAAAGGTCATTTAT
>VXBH01001167.1:19908-33920 GCA_013400035.1 Rynchops niger
TATATATAGGCAGGGTGAGTGTATAAGTGTTTATGTAAGATTATGCAGATTTGAAAAAAACCCAATATTTATTAAGCTATGCTTTTATATGTGTGTGGGATGGAGGATCTATAGAAAAATGGAAGACATATAATAATTCTAAGCATGTCTTCTTCCTAATGCAAAAGGCAAAGTGGAAAGTGGCTTTCTACCACAGTTAAATTGGCATAATGAAGCAGATGGTGTTACAAGTTTCTGTTTGGTTGGTTGGGTTGTTTCTTTTTTGCTGCTGCTTTTTTTGTTTTGTTTTGTTTGCTTGTTTTCTTTTAATTTTATTTATTTTAAGTTAGATTATACTTTATGGATGTGTAATGTGACATAGTAATTTCATTCCTTCTTTTTAATGAGCTAAGGACAACTGAATTTGTCTCTGCCTTTATAAGGGCTTTTTTGGGATGTTTCTAGTAGGAGGTAATGAAGTTCAGGGGTGCTTAAGATAAATCTCTAACAGCGGCATGCAGAATTCAGAATAGAAAGCCCACTTACCAGTTTAATTGACCTCTGTTTGTAAAGCTGGTGTGCATTGTAACTAGAAAGCACATTGACTCCACTGACTTTCAATGTAATCACCAGATTCTGATCTCACTTACATTAATGCAAGTTCTCATTAATACTACCATGCCAGTCAAACTCATCAATTCTTTATTAATTATCTACTTTTATAGTGTATATTTTTTCCCTTCTCAAAAACTGCACTTACCTCTGCATATAGACTATCCAATGCCTATCAGGCTACCCTGTAAGTTTCCCACTATATTCTGTAGTCAAACATTTTCCACCAGCTATGCTCTTTCCTGTGTTTTAACATAATTGCTGACAGCTATAAGTATCTAGTTTGGTTACATAGTCTTTTTTTCTCTCTCTTTGATTCTAAGGTATCCATACCATAGGCAAGTACCTCTGTTTCTGCAAATAAAACCCAGTGGCTGAAGTATCCTTTCTACTGTGAAGGTGAATCTTACATTTAGTAGCATGTGTTCCACTTCTGGTATTATAAAAAGCCTAAGAAACAGCAGTGAATCATAAAGGTTACTGATGGAGAGACATACTACATTACTGTATTCATACAACAAATGTGTGAGTTCAATTTCTACCACACCTTTCTTTATTGCTTTCCTCTCCATAGATTTTTTTTTCATTATCACCTGATTGCGGACAGTTACATCTTAGCAGAAAGCAGTGTGTAGTGGAAAGCTTTAATTCTTATTGTAATATAAACCTCTGAAAAATAAAAATATAGAATCCAGTTTATCTTTAGTAGACGCTACTCACACTGCTGTGCAATCAGCATATAATGATGTGAGGGAATTCACAGGCTTTTTAAACAATTTTGGAAGCCAATTTAGATAGACGTTAGGAAGTACTCTCTCCTGTAGCTATACTATTATGCAGAAAAGAATATAACATTTATTGGGTAGGAGAGAAACTAAGCAAGAGGAAGCCTGATTTTGTAGTCTAGTGCCAGAGAGACTGTCTTGGGAGGGAGGAGTGCTTGTGTCTGGTATGTTCTTCCAATTTTCCTTATGAATTTTGTTCAGTAACTTTTAAATGCAAATGCAAAAGAGTCCTTAAGGAGTAGGAGGATTCCCTTAACTGAGAATCTAACATGTACCATACTAAAGAGTTGTTAAAAAGCATGTAAAACACCAAAAGGTGTCACAAATGTTCCACTGAAGGTAGGCATAGATTAACGAGTTGGTTATGTTGTGTTTATTCTAAGCAATGAGAGCACAGGAAGTATCATATCCATGTAGACCAGTTTCATGAAGGAAGAAAATCAGGAAACCTGTGAAAACATAAAAGTGGTGGGTTCTAATATTTTGGTGTCATGCAGACCTATAATTGATCTTTCCAAGCTACTCCTAGACAACCTATAAAGCAGCAAAATAAAGTAAAGAAGCCAAAAAAAAAATACCCCACACCAAACCCACAACAACAACAACAACAAACCCAAACAAACCCAAACAAACAAACAGAACCCACAAACCAAACTGTTGCAGAAAGAGTGGTGCACTTCACTTGCAAGAAAGAAGCAACAATATATTTTATTGACATAAGACAGTGAGTTAACAAAGTTCAATAGTAAATGTAATAATAGTTTAACAAAATTAGATGGCAAGGTACACTTGATTATTTACTGCCTAGAAGGCAGGGTCAGACTAAATGGTTAGGTAGACCCTCCTGCTGAGTCATGAGTCTCAGAGAGGACCCCTTTGCTTTCTAAACTCCTTCTCAGAGAGGAGTGTAGGTGCAGCTGGATCCAGACTCAGTCCCAGACTTGGTCAGCAGTTTATGTCTAAAGGATTATATATGTGCAATCAATCCTTTATACCACTTAGCTAACATTACAAAGGTTCAGCACTCTCATTCCCAATTCACTTACGGAATATCTGACACAACAAGGAATCTCTCAGCCTCAAGGAGTAACCTTAGAGGCGACCCTACTCAAGGGGAGATCCTGGCACGCAGCCCACTGCTGTGCAGGAGAGCTCAACAGGCCCTTGGCTGTCCACTATTTATGGAGTAAGATGATTGACTTATAGTCATATTTGCATACCAGCAAGATGACTAGGTCAGTGCAAAAGACAGCCCTTGGCTACTGTGTTGCCATCCATCTCCCTGAAGTCCAACTTAGGCCAGATGCCATGGTGACTGTCACTGGCGGTGATTGCTTAAGCAGCACTGGGAGTGGAGCATACTGCCACACAAACCGAACCAACCAGCCAACCAAAAAACAGCACAAACAACAAACAACCAACAAAACAACCCAAAAAGCGAAAACATCAAAGCAACCAAACAAAACCCCTCACTTTTTCTTCTCAGACAAGAAGTTTGTCTTCTGTGCCCCAGCTACAGAGAGTAGCTACAGAAAAGAATTTAGACAAATATTTATTGACACCTGCCTACACCTAAATCCATAAGCAGTCTCTTTTTCAGTGCAGCTGAATCACCTGTTTTCTAAATTTCTTCAGAAAAGTGAGTCAAATCATGCACAAAATCATTCTGAAAACAAAAATGAAGCGTCGTTTTAGTCTTAGCCAACAATAAGATAAAAAAAAAAAAAATAAAATAAATTCTCATGCAAGCTACCCCCATTTCTAATTTATTATTTAATCTGTTTTCAGAAGTTTGGGTCATTATAGAGCTCTGACAAGCTTTTAATTGTCAGTAGTCCTCACTTTGCTGTGTTACAGTATATAATATACTATACACTCAAGTCAAAGACGTCCAAACGAGATGCTGAAGGAACTGTGTTGAACCTGGAAAAGGCTGGGTCAGGGGTGGTGTGGTATGTGGATGTATTTGCCATCTTTATCTGCCTAGTGGCTAGCTGTACAGAAGAAAGGCCAAAACTCTCCCTGGATTTGCCCAGGGGAATGAGAATCATAGAATCATAGAATGGTTTGGGTTGGAAGGGACCTTAAAGATCATCTAGTTCTAACCCCTCTGCAGGGTGTTGGCAGGGGCAACTCCCACTAGACCAGGTTCCTCAAAGCCCCATCCAGCCTGGTCTTGAACATTTCCATGGAGCGGACATCCACATCTTCTCTGGGCAATCTGTTCCAGTCTATCACCACCCTCACAGTTAACAATTTCTTTCTAATATCTCATCTAAATCTCCCCTCTTTCAGTTTAAAACCGTTACCCCTCGTCCTATCACTCAACTCCCTGATAAAAAGTCCCTCCCCATCTCACCTACCCCCTTTAGGTACTGGAAGGCTGCTATAAGGTCTCCCCGAGCCTTCTCTTCTCCAGGCTGAACAACCCCAACTCTCTCAGCTTGTCTTCATAGCTCTGTCTTCTTTGTGGCCCTCCTCTGGATCCATTACAACAGGTAATGTCCTTTTTATGTTGGAGACTCCAAAGCTGGACACATTACTCCAGGTGGGGTCATGAGAAGAGGGCGTTCTCATGACTTGAAACAAGAGGAATGCTGATCACTTATAAGAAAAGAATTCCTATCTTGAAGGCAGTCAAATGCTGGAACAGGCTACCCAGAGAAGCTGTTGAATCTCCATCCTTGGAGATATTTAGAATTTGACTGGTTAAGGACTTTTTTCCTCTCTGCTTTGAGCAGGACTTTGGACTAGACGACCCCTAAAGGTCCCTTCCAACCTAAATTGTTCTATGATTATATGGTTATGTAAGTAAGTGTTACTGGAACTGAAATTTTGCGATTTAAAATTACAAAATTAAACTGTACATTTTAAATATTGTAATGAACTATCTCATACCTGGTCAATTCTGCAAATTTTATATGAGTTGAAGATAGATAAAGATGAAAGGAAATGGCGAAGGTACAAGATAAAAGCAAACACACACTCACAGAGACACAAATAAAACAAGCAAACAAACAAACAAACAGAGAGAAAAGATATCCTTTGAATGTTCCCAAACGTGGTATCATCTTATTAAACAGAATTTAATTCATGGATGATGGCAGTTAATATTAAACAAATGGTAATGATATATAATGAAATTAAATTTCCTTTTTTTTTTAATTCTGACTTAAAAAAAAAAAAAAATAATTACTTTATACTACTTTTTCCTTCATCATGTTGGTTTTCAGAATGAAGACTTATTCTAAGAAAACATATAACCCAAGGCTATAAATCTTGATAAACTGTAAGCATTATATTTTTTCAACAAATGTAGCAATATCTCCCCTTTCTCATGAAAGCTTTTAAATAAAACTATGCTGAACTGTATTTGTTATAAATTAATTGTCCTGATAAAATATTATTTTTTGACATTTACTTCTTTACTATGACGTGAAACGCATTGTTTATTTCTGATTGTATTCCTTCTGAGTTTTCAAAATAAATCTAGTAACACACAAAAATCATTAGCTTTTCCATCATTAAATCAAAGCAGACATGTTCTTTCTACCCAGTCAATTAATACATTTCACTTTTATGTTTTCCTTGGACTAGAAAGAACTTGTTTTAGTATTTTTAACAGCCATCATAATTATAAATGAAATGATTCTTCATGTTATTCATGTATTGAACAGTTTGTTTGGGGTTTTTTTTGTCTTATTCTATTATTTCCTTGAAATTAAGAAGTAATTGCGGAAGACAACCTAACTGATACAGGTTCTAACATTTTCAATTATTAAAAGATCCCCAGAAGGTGTATTCCTAAAATAAGAATAATTCTAAAAGGAAACTAGTAAAAACACGACAAATTTTCTGAACTAGTTATAAATGCAATGACAAGCTCATTAGTAAAAAAATTAATGTAATAATAAGAAAAACTAAAACTAAACTTCTCAAAGTACTGTGGTCATCAATGTTTAAAAATGTTTTGGAAAATTACAGTAAAACATTGTCTGAGTTATTATTGATGCCCCAGAAATCATTGCTAGAAATCATGAATCGTGGCTAGAAAAATAGAAGAAACTTGCAAAGATGTGATTGACTGAGATTAGATATAGATAGGTGTAGATATAGATGTAGATGTAGATACATAGATATAGATATAGACAGACAGATAGGTAGGTAGATAGATAGATAGATACACACACTAGTCATTAGCACATATGAAAAACACTTTAAAATGTAGTACACCTGAAAAAATAATTAATGAAAGGTCTAAGAAAAGAAAGGTGGGGGAGCCAAACAGTGTGATTTTGCTTCAGACTAGGTAGATCAGAACCTCCAACAATGAGCACTGTAAATGTAGCACATTGTATCATCAGTACGCTTGTTAGCTTTTGAGCAATTAAGATCATTAAGTCTTTCTTTTGTGTTTGGGTTCTAGATTCTCTCTTTATGTTATCTTCCATACAACAATAGTTACCTAAGCTCAGAAATTTTTGCAATTATGCAGAGCACCGTTGTCCTTCAAAATTTCAATGGATCATGGTTTTTTTGGATTCTCAACATGCAAACAACAGATATTGAAAGTCTGATGGTATGGAATGTTCACCATGATTTAGGACCTTAATTTTGTGAAATGCTTTATGCTAAACTGACAAACTGTACCTTGTCCCCTTTGTTGATAAAAAAATAACTTTACTTATTGACAGGACACTTTGCGAGAACATGGTAGATTCTCAGCAATTCTGCACTGTTAATTACTCTTCAGTCCTCGTCATCCAATTAAGTGCTAAGTCACTCCCAGGACTTCTTTTGGAGCAAATCTTTAGACTGTTTTAGAATAAAAATCCGGGGTAGTTCTGGTGGCAATTAAGTGCAAAGATTGCTTCCAGTTTTCAGTGTATCTCAAATACACTGTACTTTGTGAAGTCTATTAGCATTAACCTAGCAGGCTTTGAACACTGTCACATGCCCTTACGCTACACTGTCTGCTAAGTGGCATATATCTTCAATTTCATTGTTTAAAAAAAACTACCCTGATGAATTGCAGCACAGCCTTCACAGGTATTCCAGTCAGCTTCAACTGCAAGAAAGCACCCCCCAAAAAATAGCTAAACCATCATGCAAGGCCATCAGGGCCACCACATTTAATTCACAGGAGTACTTTGGAAGTACTAGATAGTGTGAGTATGGCAGCCTGCTGTCAAGGTAGTGGCTACAAATGACTGCACTATTTGCTCTGTGGGACCAGAATCATTAACCACATTTAGATGTGTAGATTTAACTGCTGGTTACCATCCACTTACTGCTGACAGGTAGGTGTGTGTGGTCCTGTTACTACCCAGTACTGCTTTTATGATTTGGTGCTGAGATGGGAAATTTATGTGCATTTAACTCTGGTAATGCATGTCTGGCTGCTACAACTGTGCTTCTAAAGACCCTTGGGCAGCTTGTACAAGGATGTTGACACAAATATTAGCACTAGAAATAAGATTAGGCTATGGGACAATATAGACACAAGATAAATGAATATAAAATTACTGTGAATAAATTTAAATCACATATTAAAATTAACGTCAGTCAGAGAAATGAGATTCTGAAAATCTCTCTCTGAGAAGTATGGTCTAGAAAAAAAAAAACAAAAAAAAAAACTTCAATTAATTTCTTTAAAAGATTATATGCCCTGATTTTGTGCAGTAGCAAAAGTCTGTACCAAATGAGTATAAGATCCTTTGAAACTTATGTACAACACTTCCTTGCATGTTTTCTTTAAATATTTAACAAGAAAGAAATGTACAGAGCTGCATGAACTACAGAACAATTTTGCAACTCATTGATTGGAACGGTCTTGCACCTTGTCCTTCTCAGATTCAAAA
Organism: Rynchops niger; assembly: GCA_013400035.1. NCBI lineage: Eukaryota > Metazoa > Chordata > Aves > Charadriiformes > Laridae > Rynchops > Rynchops niger. The sequence continues at coordinate 27,146 of VXBH01001167.1, forward strand.
CACAGATAGAAGAGGTCAAAAGCTAAAATCCAATTGCCTTATTCATATGAATAATCCTATTTTCAGCAGTCCCCCTAAGGATTATTACAAGAAAATAGGAACATCATTATATACCATGTTAAAATGGATATGATAGATGATGGATTAAACAGAGGAAAGAGGTCAGAAGCAAAAAGTGAGAAACGCTGCGTCATTTACATAAAAATAGTTGGAACCCTGTGTATAGAGGAAACTATGCAGAAATATCATGTCAGGAAAGATAAGCAGAGGGTCACAGTTTGGAAAATAATCCAGGGACAAAGTAAAAAAGATCTACCTCCTTGAAACTGTGAACCCAGACCTCTTAGTCATCTAGTCAGGTTTTCTTTAGCATGTTCTTTTATTTGACGCATGTATCTTAGATTACAGGTTCTTTTTCTTTATTCTGTAAAGAAAATGTTAGCTCCCACACTGACAATTATTTTAGTCTCCAGCTATCTCATCCATGGCGCGATAGAGAAAAAGGTGTTGCCAATTGGATCAGTGTGACCATACTTGCAGAAGGGAAATATGAAAAGGGATCGTACTACAGAGAGAACGTCTTAGAACAGTTCCCCTAGGTCCATTTGTTAGTCATGCATAAAGATCAATTACCAAAAAAAGGAGAAAAACATATTGGATAATGAAAATAGTGAAAAAAAGTTTTGAAAGTGGGGAGATTTTTACATGAATGAAAAGGTTTGCACACCAAACAATCCTCACAAAATACAAGATTCACTGCAAATGGAATCAATAGAGGTGTACTTTCAGAATATATATATATAACATTTTATATATATATATAACATTTTATATATATATATAACATTTTTTATATATAAAATATATTTATACCAACTTTGAAACAAAAGTTATTCTCACATAACTGCCCTAAAACATCTTAGTGACAAAATGTCCTTAAGAAAATAGTGGAAGTTACAGAAAAATGAATGTAAGCACAAACGCTTATGTGTTACGGGGTGTCTCTTCTGTGTCCAGTATGTGTATCCCAAAGGGAAAGTTGTTCCCATAATCTTTCATTAGTCTGCCATGATTTCTCATATCACAGAATCATAGAAAAGTTTCAGCATATCATACTTAGGCATACACTGTTTCCCTCAGCAAGAATGATTTGGGTTGTCTTATTCTCCATCAAATATATGTGACTTTCACAGGTCGCATAGAAGCTCAGTAAGTCATATGTGTCTCCTGAGGGGTCAATCTTTATGAAGTCAGATTTTCAAAGCTTTCATGAAAAGGAAACAAATCCCAGAATCCCTTCATAGAGAAGTGTATGATCCAACCAATGTCAGGTTAGACTGGACTCTGAGCAACCTGAACTAATTGAAGACGCCCCTGCTCATTGCAGGGGAGATTGGACTAGATGACCTTTAAAAGTCCCTTCCAACCCAAACTACTCTGTGATTCTGTGATTCTCAGTCTTCATGTCTACTGTTTGACCTTAATAAAAATAAAAATCTCAACAGTTAGTCCTTCCACTCCTCGGCAGAAAGAATCACAGACCTCCTGTCTCTTTACAGATCTCTTATGGACTCTGTTTCTCACATACATTAATTCTCAGTACTTTGATCCCTATGCCCTGAGCAAAAATATCCCCCATATATCATAGCTCCCTCTCCTCTTTAGTGTTATTTCAAATAAGCAGTATTTGCCTTTAGTATTGCTACATAAAGCACTGGAAGAATAAACATTACATTACTGGAGTGAGGAAACATACTACCTTTAATACATCTGGTTCTATATATTTTTTCACATAATTTCTGTGAAACCAGGAAAAGCATAAAGGAAAGCTTTCCCTTTCCTTCTTTTTCTCAGAAAACAATGTAAGGGCTGGTAATATTTTATCTAATCCTTGAACTTTCCCAAGCTTCTGTCCTACTTATGGTTTCCTACTGTCTTACTGCATTAAGAGATAGCTCCTTTTATAGCTTGGCTCCCAGATACACTGTCATTGACACTGTGGAAAGTGCACTTCACAGACTGTCTTCAATGACCAAGAGAGACACTAGGCCTATCATTACACATTTACTGAAAAGTAGTGGCTACCTGTGCTGAACTTCTGTACTTTTCTAACAGAATGCTTTTGCATTCATATGAACAAGCTCTCTGATAGGATGCATAAGCACATACTGGTTAAGTTGAGACTTAGCAGCAGACATATCAGTCCTCATTCATTGTAGTGTAAAATTTTGCTCAATTTATTCCTCAGCATGTATTTTCTCTATTAAAGGTATTGATTCTGCCACCACTGTCTTACAAATATCCTGCTGATGCTTCTAACAACAAAAGGCATCTGGCCAGAGAAAACAACAACCCACCATTATTTTTGACAAGCTTTCTTTCATTTTACAAAATGACTGAACTGAGTCAATCATTAACTCAATTTGAATCCCATACTGACAAAAGACAATTATAAAATAGCTTTTTTTCATAAGTAGAAAATAAAAAAAAAAAAATCCTGTGAATACAAAAACTGGTTTCTCCTGGTATTTTTGTAATACAATGTCAGATAACTCACTAGTATTAAAGATATTTTTGAAAGCTTGAATAGGGGCAAGTCTCCATTTTATTCAGCTATAGCGGGGAGAAACTCAAGCAGAGAATTATTATCTTGGAGAAATTCTAGCCTATTTATGGCAATCTGTGAATGGATTTAATCATAGAATTATACAATGGTTCGCGTTGGAAGGGAGCTTAAAGATCATTTAGTTCCAACCCCCTGCCATGGGCAGGGACAAGTCCCACTAGACCAGGTTGCTCAAAGCCCCAGTCAGCCTGGCCTTGAACACTGTCAGGGACAATGTTGTGTTGTTTCAAAAGATGGGATGAAACTAATCTGGGCTTGTGAATTGTAGTATAAATTTAGTATATCCAGGGTTTGAGATTCCAAACAAAACACTGGAAAACAAAAAAGCTCTCTCATCAGTTCCTTACCAGACAGCACTACTCTCCCTGCAAGTACTTGAAAACTGCATCTAAACAGAGTATTGTGCTTTAGCCCCAGACAGCAGCTAAGCCCCATACACCCGCTGACTCGTTCCCCCCACAGTTGCATGGGTGAGAAAACTTGTGGATTTAGATAAAGATACTTCAGTAGATAAAACAAAAGCTGTGTCTGCAAGCAAAATAGGGGATTCATTCACTACTTCCCATTGGCAGGCAGATGTTCACCCATCTCCAGGAAAGCAGGGCTCCATCATGTGTAACGGTTACTTGACAATACAAATGCCATAACCCCAAATGTCCCCACTTCCTTCGTCTTTCCCTAGCTTTTGTTGATAAGCATGGCATAATAAGGTATGGGGTGTTCCTTTGGTCAGTTGGGGTCAGCTGGCCCAGCTGTGTCCGCTCCCAACTTCTTGTGCAACCCTAGCCTGCTCACTGGTGAGACAGTGTGAGGAGCAGAAAAGGCCTTGACTCTGTGTAAGCACTGTTCAGCAATAACTAAAACATCCCTTTATTATCAACACTGTTTTCAGCGCAAATCCAAATAAGCTACTATGAAGAAAATTAACACTATCTCAGCCAAAACCAACACACAGAGAAAACTTAATCTGATAAAATGGGGTGATCATTAGTTAAACATATCATAATTAAAAGGACTTTTTAAGCAAATAGGGTAAAATTACTTCTGTAGCCACATTTTTTTCTTATTAATAAAACAAGACAGAAAATATTTGGTAGTATCTGCCAATTTCACTGATGACCATTTCTCTGGACAATCATGCTGCACAAAGTTGTCTTGGAGACATCTGTTCCATTGAGTGCTGGAGCCCTAAATGATCTGTATTTCATAACATAAGAGATAGATTTTATATACGTCATGGAGCTCCACAAAGACATACCTAAATAGCAGAAGAGACCCCTATGTCTTTGCAGTTTTTCCTGATCATGCCAACATGTGTTAAAACTTGTCCTAGTTCATTGACTCAGGTATCAAATAGTAGATGCCTAGATTCTCTATTTCAGTTTGTCCATTACTGTTCTCAACTCTCTTTCACATGAAAATTTCTGGCAGATTTGTCAGCGTGCTGTCTCTTAGCATTCCCATAACAAGGGGAGACAAGAACACTTGGGACCCATGAAGAATCTTGGTTCCCTGAAAATAATTTCATCTGCAAGATCAAAACTCATTTTCCTCTGGTAACCTCTTTGGAAGAGCTACTGCTGAAAACTTAAGGTTATATACAATAACTTTAAGTAATGGGTATCATTAGGGGAATTGAAGTAGGTCAGTTTGCCAACAAAGCTCTCTGTACCAATACTTTTCTAGTTTCATCACCAAATGGACTGGGGAGCAGAAATGGATTTTGTGAGATTTCATTTCCCATACTGATCTTCTGGCTGTGAGCTTTACATGCACACTTTTGAAATAAATGCTAAGCATTATGCATTGACAGTGTTAGATGATTGAAGTAGCTCCAAATTAGTCTGTCTTGCAGAAAGACTAGGTAAGCAATTTCTAAATAAAGTGTTGAAGGAGGAATAAGTTTCTAGCTTGTTGGCAGATAGGATACTCCTAAATCAAGCAGCATCTGCAATCAGTTCACATATAAATTATAAAAAAGAGAGAGACACACACAGATGAAACAAGTTGAAATTTAAAGCTAAATGAAAGGAAAAACAGATGCTGAGCCAACCAGTCTCCTAGGTACATCTGGGAAGAGAACACACCCAGAAGTGGCTATTTTTGATTTAAAAAAAGTTATTTTATTGCATGCAGAACCTGTTAAGGGCAGAGCAAAGTGATCCAAAGAAAAGTCATGTGCTAAACAATATTGAATAGATGCTTCAGAGGACTTGGATCTGAGCCTTAATGTGGTCAAAAGGCTATAGATAGAAATTGTATAGGAATGTGTTCTATTATTATATAATTTATTGTGTATTTTTATGATGGGTGATGTATTTTATGCCTACTTCAAATCTTGAAAGAGTTTGACTTTAGACTGAATGTAGTTTTGAAAGTAGCATTGTACAGAAGGGATTTCAGATGTCCACAGTGACCTAGGGAGCCATAGACAGCTGAGACACAGGTCCTTTTAATATCAAAGGGGTAGGGATAGTTTGCCATGAAACATGCAAGCAAGGCCATGAAGAAATAATCCTGCATTATATTTAAGAGTGTATCTGTCTAGTGTTTTTTCAACCCAAACCAGCAAACTCTTTCTTGTAGATCAGAAGGTGCTGATCAGGAAAAATTTGGAAGTTATCATAGAATCATAAAGTGGTTAGAGTTGGAAGGGACCTTAAAGATCATCTAGTTCCAACCTACTTGCCATGGGCAGGGACACCTTCCACTAGACAGGTTACTCAAAGCCCCATCCAACCTGGCCTTGAACACTTTGAAGGATGGGGCAACGTGTTTCAGCCTTTCGCCGCCTTTAAAGAATTTATCTGGTTGCACGCACAGACAAAATGATACGTAATTTCAGCAGCTTATTTCACAACAAAGGACCTCCTGAGGAAGCGAGCTAAGTTATGTGTTTAGGGTCTGATCCCACCCCAGACACTTTATGTCATTCTGGCAATGCCAAGCAGATGGAAAAGATTGTTTGTAGGTGTAGATCTTTGAGTGATGTTAGTTTTTTTCCTTCTGTGCCATTTCCTCCATCCTCCTTCTCCCTTAGGGTAAGAGCCTAAACATGCAAACCTGGAGCTTGACTCCAAGTCTTGAGTACTCCATACCCAGGTGTCCAGAGCCTGAGAGGACACCAGCATATCAGATCCAACAGGAGAATGACTGCTTCATATATGAATAAGTGTAAAAGTAAGAGAGAGAAAAATTAAAAGAAAAGGAATCTTTTAATTTGAACCTTTATCCACAAATGGCCTACACTGGGATTATGCCTTGTAACATTAGTATAAGGGGTGAATAAGTTGAATAAGAAAAGAATATTCTTCACTAGCTATGCTGAGTTACACTTATTCTTCTCCTCAACTGTCCAGGAACTCAGACCAACATTCCTGCATCCTTTAAATCCCATTTTGAGTCTGTTCACATTGCAGAGGCCTTGAGGATGGTCCATGTTGAGGTCAATTTTGCTTACAGTACATTTTAGAAAGATGACGAATACAGAAGCCATGAGAAGACAAATTTTCTTGGAACCCACACGCCTGTACATATTAATGCTAAATCTGTACAGTTTTATGCTAATGCTTTATGTTGGTGAGGACTGATCACCGCATAAGCTGTTGCCCGGGCAATGAGCATGAGCAAAAAGAAAGAATAGTGTTCCCTGAAGAAAAGAGCCCCTGCACTTTGATAAAATTCCCCAACAAAGTTTTCTTCCCCTTAATCACAGCACAGGCCTGAATCCAAAGCATGTGAGCGGGGTCTGATTTATTTCCTTATTTTCAAATGGCTGAATCTTTGATATGAGCACTACTGGAATAGATAGTGTATTCTCTTGAAATTTAGATTTAGAGAAAGTTTGGTGAGTGATACTCATGCATACTGAAAAAAAAAAAAAAAACAAAAAACCCAACCTGTTTTGCTGTGACTCTGATTAATCTTCCTATGCCTCAGTGTTGCTTGAACAAAATTATGACATTCATACTACCTCTTTTCTGCAAGATATCTCAACAGAAGTGCGAAGCCTCCTTCAGCCAATTGTCAATCTTTCTGCGTGGTGATCTCTCTCTTCTGAAGCCAACTAATTAATTGCTATACTCATCCTTTGATAACATATCTATTGAAACCGCTGCAATTTGAGATCATACTTAAAAAAAAAAAAAA
>VXBH01001170.1:0-13015 GCA_013400035.1 Rynchops niger
TTAGTGATAAGGTGTCCATGTGGCAGTGGGAAGTAGTGAATTTGAGCCTCAGTTTTTAGGGCTTGTTTAGTATTTCCGTACTTATGTTGGGTGGGTTGCATCACCCTCATGAGCTACCTCTCTCCACTGAGCATAGACAGAGAACAAGTCAATACGCTTTTAAATGTGGGGCCTAAAATTAAGCAGGATGAGTCCGGACCTAAGTACCTATGCTAGTTAGACCCATGTAAGAACAGGAGACAGGTAAAGAGGATATAAATTTTTAACTTAGTTTCATAAATTTTATCGCAGATTTAGCCCCTGGTCATTCTATAGCAAACATTTGAGAAATCTCTTTCTCCTCCTCTTTCTTTTTCCTGCTTTTGAAGTTGTGAAAATTTGACTATCAAAAAAGTATAGCATCTACACTTCAGACTTCAATTTTTCTGTGGCTGACTCTGTGCCAGTAGAAGAAAAAAAGGAGAAAGGGTAATATTTAGAGCATTTCTCAAAAGTTTGAAATATGTTTGCTTAGTGCATATGGTAATGAACAGCTAAAATGTAACATAAATTCTGTACTTTCAATTACACTTCATTCCAATATTTGCACTGCTTGTAACAGTGTTCATATTCTTGCTTTACTTTCCTTGGGTCAGCAGTCTATTTCCCAGATGTGAGTGAGGATACCTTTGGGATAGGACTGATATTAGTTCAGTCTTTTTCCCTTTCTCATTGCAAATAAATAACTGTATTTATTTCCACAGTATATAAAAAANCAAAAAAAAAAAAAAAAAAAAAAAAAAAAAAAAGAAGATGGGGAGAAGATTAAAAGTGTTTGTTAGTGGGGCTTCTTTTAAAACAATTGTGTTTCTCTTTTCTGCATTATCTCATTTTTGTGATTATCAATGCATCTGAAAATAGATCAAGCCATTAGACAGAAATTAGGAGATGAAAGGGTCCAGGAAACTTCTGTATCTGCCTGTAAAAATGAGAAGAAGGTTTAGAGGAGGTTAAAAAAAAAAAAAAAAAAAGGATATGATTTCTTCACTGTGCTATATGCAGTATTCTGAGCACATATGAAAAGGATTCTGCTTCTCATCTCTAGTAACAACCTGAATATGAACAGAGAGAAAGAGAGAGAGAGAGGATGTTCTTTATATAAAAAAGAGAGTGGAAGAGAAGAAAAGCTATAAGCACACAAAAATTAAGTAAGTTGGATGCATCAAAATTTTGGTGCATACAGAGAATATTGAAGACGCATGGCAAATCAACCCACACGTGGACTATGTCCATATACTTAATTCAAGAGGCTACACGGAGTAGCCTCTCTAAAGGTGTCTTCATGTTGTAAGGAAACATCTCATGTTAAAGAACAGTCTCAGTTTTCATATTTTAAATGAACCAGACGATCTTTTGGCTAATTGCTGTGCAAGAGCTTTCTCAAATTCAATTAAAATAAAAATAAGCAATGATCTTGAAATTAAAAATATAGCTGAGACATTGGGGATGAAAATAGCTTGCAGAGTCATGCAGAGTAGTTTTGACTCAGATTATCTTGTTTGAAGACGAAAAGTTTATTTTCTCCCAAATTTTGGCTTAAGCTTCAAACTTGGACATTTCAACGGACAACTCCATTGAAAAACACTGAAGCTGGACTCATTTAAAACTGTATCTGATTTCAATTAAAATATTTTCTTGGATTTTACAGAATTCAGATTTATCTTTAGGTGTTCCTCTTCATTTAATATTATATATCACTACTGGAAAAAAAAAAAAAAAAGGTGAGATAAATCACTATAAATTACTGATTTCAGTAAATCAAGGGCAATTTACACTATGTGAGGTTCTGATAGAATTTTCCACACAGATAAAGAAATTTTCCCACAAGGGAAAATATTTTGGGGGAGAGGAGAAATCACAGTCTTTGGCCAAATATTTAAAAGCCAAACAAAAATTGGCCTTCAGAATGACTGCTTTTAGCTTTCTGTACCTGTATCAACTAGTGATGAGGCTTTTCCTGTTGCACAGTTTGTTTAAAGGAAGGGGTAGGTTTGGTTGAGAATCACAAACCATTTCTTTATGATGCCAGTGACAACTGTATTGATGACATTTCACCGACCTGAGATTAAAAATTAAAAAATATAGTGCCCATACCATTCATTTTGTAAACATGCCCTTTGGTTCAGATTCTGCTCTATACAGATCCAGTGATCCATGGTGGCAGCAGACGTAACAGCAAATATCATTGAAACTGTGTTTAGCAGGAAGACTTCAACCACACACCTTTCTGCATAAGAAGTACTTTGAGAAAGTCCTAATCCTGTTATGTCATTGTCCTGATGGGCCACAGGATTCTGGCTTTCAAGTTAGAGCTGAGGGAATCCATTTTCTGTACAATTTTTAGATAGTACCTGCATACTTCAAAGCATACATATGTGTTACAGCGCTCCTAAAAATTATTCTAAGGTGTTACCAAAGTTGATTGCAAGTAATGATTTTAATGTACCTCTGTATCTACTTAAAAATATCATAGCTCCATAAAATCCACTTTAGTGCTTCAGCCTTTTAAGTGAAATCCACTTTAGTCCCTCAGCCTTTCAAGTGCTCCAGTCCCCTTAGCGGCCCTCCATTGAACTCTCCCTAGTTCGTCGTTGTCTTCCTTGTGCTGTAAGCCCCAATCATGATACAGTACTCCTACATGTCTCTTCCCAAGTGCTGAGGAGAGATGAATAACCACTTCCTTGGAGCTTTTGCCTTTACCGTTACAGCCCAGTATGCAGCCAGAAATTCTCTCCCCAAGAACTGAACATATTTGTGGTTTTTTTTTTTTTTCAAGTTATTGGAGAATTCCCCTGGCCATCACAACTTCTGAAAGATCATAGTGGCCTCACAACGATAGCAGACAGCTACTCAATAGCTGTTCAACACCATTGAATTCATCATTTGTATATGTCCAGTTTACTGAATTAATCTCCAACTCAACCCTTTTTTACCATGGGTACCTCTCTCCGCTGGGCTTTGCTGACAAAACTGTGTATATAATGGATGAATTTTATCAGCAGGATTTTTTGAGCTGACAGCATCTCCTCATTGACTGGAGTGGTATACAAGCTGCATTAGTAGAGTTTGTCTAGGAGACATTCTCAGATGGCCACAGAGAAGTGCTGGGCAGGGGTCTTCCTAAGGAACACCTTTGACAATTTCCACAGAAAGTACTAATGGAAATTCTTCTTTTTTATCTTGTTTAGGCCAGTAAGAAATAAATTTAACATTCCTTCCTACTGTTTTATTCCAAAACAGGAAATTAGTTTGTTTACATGCGTCAGTTGTGCCATTGCCCTTTTATTTGACAGCCCTGCTTGTAGTGTACTCCTGCAGATTCCGAGACATCAGAGTTTGTTTTCTTCTCCTATTTGAGAGAGTTGAAAATCTTTTGTCTTACCTACAAACATGACTTCTCACAACATACTGTTAAGAACAAAAAAAGTAATATTTTAAACGGAAAAACAGACGTTACAGAAGTCCCCTGGTATATTTAAGCTTGGGTCTGAAGATGAGAGTCTCAAACACTAAATTAAATGAGCTGTAGATACAATAATAGAATCATAGAATGGTTTGGGTTGGAAGGCACCTTAAAGATATCTAGTTCCAACCCCCCTGCCATGGGCAGGAACACCTCCTGCTAAACCAGGTTGCTCAAAGTCCCATCCAACCTGGCCTTGAACACCTCCAGGGATGGAGCCTCAACAGCTTCTCTGGGAAACCTGTTCCAGTGTCTCACCACCCTCACAGTAAAGAATTTCTTCCTAATATGTAGTCTAAATCTACCCTCTTTCAGTTTAAAACCTTTACCCCTGGTCCATCACTACACTCCCTGATAAAGAGTCCCTCCCCATCTCTCCTGTAGGCCCCCTTCAGGTACTGGAAGGCTGCTGGTATAAAGTTTCCCTGGAACCTTCTCTTCAGTCTAAATATCCCCGACTCCCAGCCTGTCTTCATAGAAGAGGTGTTCTAGCCCTCTGATCATTTTTGTGGCCCTCCCCTGGGCTTGCTCCAACAGGTCCAACAGTTTGTGCTTGTCACCCCTTGTCCTGTCACTGGGCACCACTGAAAAGAGCCTGGCCACATCCTCCTGACACCCATACTTTAAGTATTTATAAGCATTCATAAGATCCCCCTTCAGTCTTCTTTTTTGCAGACTAAAAATACCCAAGTCCCTCAGCCTTTATTCATAAGAGAGATGTTCCAATCCCCTAATCATCATTGTAGCCCTTTTCTGTACCATCTCCAGCAGTTCCCTGTCCTTCTTGAACCCAGGAACCCAGAACTGGACACAGAATCACCTTCCTTGATCTGCTGGCCATACTTCTTTCAATGCAGCCCAGGAGATGGTTGGCTTTCTGGGCTGCAAGTGCACATTGCTGCCTCATGTCAACTTCTCATCAACCAGCATGCCCAAGTCCTTGTCCTGAGGACTGCTCTCAATCCATTCTCCGCCCAGCTGTATTTGTGTTTGGGATTGCCCCAACCCATTTGCAGGATCTTGCACTTGGCCTGGATGAACTTCATGAGGTTTGCATGGGCCCACCTCTCAAGCCTGTCCAGATCCTTCCCAAATCACACAGCTTGGTGTTGTCAGCAAACTTGCTGAGGGTGCACTCAGTCCCACTGTCCATGTCACCAACAAAGGTATTAAACAGCACCGAGTCCTGGCCAGTGAAGCCCGAGGCAAAAAAGTCATTGAGTACCTCGGCCTCCTCCATATCACAGGATAGGAGTGTTCAGATAGTGAATTTTGCTTTAGTCTAATTTTGAATAATTACTGCTATTATTACTATTTAAAGAAAATAAATAAAGATAATAATAATCAATACTGTATCACTTATCTTTGAAGATTTTAGAACTGTGGAAAGAGTTCTTTAAAAAAAAGTTACTTAAGCTGCTGTAGTTCCCTATTCTAACTACCTACAGATTTTTGAAGTTGGAGCAAATGAACCATTTGGGTTTTTTAGCACAGAGCAAATAAAAAGCATGATTATTAAGCAGGGAAGTGTCACCTTGGTCTGCACAGCTCCCTTTTCATAACTTTTGAAAATGTAGAAGCAAGTGCTAAAAAGGTCAGTCTTGTTTGTGTTTCTTAATTTCTGTACTAGAAAGAGCATTGCAGCCTCAGGCTGACCCCAGTATTTTCTACTTAAGCTGCTGGAACAAGTGGAAACATTTAAACTATAAGAAACTCACAAGGTGGAGACAACAAAGAAAGGGGAGTAGGAAGAAGAAGAAGAGACTTCATAGAAAGAGAAGGCAAAGGAAAAAAAAAAAAGCACTCAAAGTGAGAATTGTAGGAGTGGCACATTGGGTGTTTGACCTGCCATGTTGCAAAAGGATCTAGGGAGACAATAAAAATCTTTATTGCTAGGGATTTTAGACAATTGTCCCTGAATATTTTACTTGGACTCTGAAGTCCTTTTACAGTTGTTGGCAACTTTCTCTTTATTCACACTAATTAGTATTAAAATTCTGGCATGAAATTAAAAGAGTTTGACAGGTGAAAGGAGAGGAAAAGCGCGGAAACAACACCGCCACTAACATACCAAATATTTTGCTAAAGTATTTGGAAATAATGGGATGCAGAGAAGTAACACACAATGAAACTGGAAAGATTTCATAATAAATGTTTAAAGGTATAGGATCACATAACAGAAAGTGTTTTGACAGAGCAACCACTAATTTACTTGTTACAATACATTCTATCTTAAAGCATTTATAGCTGGTAAGACTGAGCTTGCCTAAAAATATTGCATTAGGTCACCCCAAGCGCTCAAGTACAGTCAGTAAAAATTCTTAGATAGATGTAGAGCTTCACATCCTTTCTATGCTATAAGTTCAGAAACATAAGTAAATAAGCAAGCTAACTCAGAAATTAGACACCACTTTATGGCATGTTCTGAAACCACTTTCTTAAGTCTTAAATAATTAATATTTCCAAGATACCTTTAAGCTGTGATTACCATTTTTATGATGGCAAATATAATACAAATAAGACAAAGGAACAGTATGACAATGATGTTCCTTCTAGCTCATTACATGATGTTGCCAATACGTTCTTTTTCTCTAATTCTTTGCCTCAATTAGCAAAGGTTGCAATGTCTCAAAATGTCTTTGAGGGTAAAGAGGATGTTTAGATAAATGTCATTTTCACTTAATGTCAAAAGGGAGAATACATCACCTGTGCAGTACACGCGCCACAAGGAAGCTTCAGAGTTTTACACATGAACTGTCCCCACATGGCTCATATATGCACAGTAAGCCTATGCTTGACAAGCATTGCTCATGCAGTGCACAGCACAAACACACTGTTTTGGGGTTTTTTTTCACTTTTTTTTTTTCCCCCCCAGAAAATCCTGGATGGAAATAAGAGACCCCTATGAAAATTAAAACCTCAGCAAGCCAGGTGCATCTAATGAGAAGTAAGGAATTGTCCATCAGTTTTTACTACCGCCTTTTTTAAAGAATGAGATCACTGAGAGTAGCTATCCTAGAAACAAAATCTGGGTTAAGGAATGGGGCTAAGTCTGATAATAAAGAAGTGATTTAAAAGTGTATAATTTATTTACAAAACAAGGTTAAATCAGCTTAGCATTTGCTATGCACATATCACATCATCCTTTCTTTTCCACAATTTGGAAAAAAATGGTTTGTTAATCACAGAGAAAGCCTGGAATATTTGTATTATACTAATCACTTGCTTAGAGGGAAGCTCTGTGTTCTGTTTTCTGCTAAACAAGAATATTGGAGTAAGCTTGTAAGTCTCAGAACTCTTGAAGATCAATGATCAAATTAATCAACTCCCTCTACTATTATGTACTATGATAATTCAAGGACCTACTAGCCTGCACTGCTAAATAAGATTTAAAGTAGATTTCTATTTCAATGCTAGTACAAAGCAGCTGATATATATATATTATTGAATATGATCCACAATGTCACGAATCTATGACTATTCTTATGCATACACTATAGATTTTGTTACTATAAAACCCGATTCTTGATGATTATTCTTTCTGGTTCCCTAGGATACCACTCATAAGAGGTCCTAACTGAAAAAGAAAAGAAACAAATTTTTACTTCCTGTCTAATTAGGGTAGAGACTCCTGATAATCTCAGTTGCCCAGCAGAAAGCACATTAATGAAAAAAATAATAGCTATTTCAGGATAAAGAACAGCCTATTAGAAAAAATAGAGACAAAATACAGTATTGAATAAAGTTATAAATCCTTTGCCCAGCTTTAAAGAATACTCAGTTATAATTACATTCAGCTATAGCAACAACACTAAAAAGCAGGTGTATGTTAACAATTGGCGCCCAACAACAACTCAGCTGTCACATCTTTAGATCTCTTAGCCATGAAACCCCCTTCCATACATTTGGAAAATTATTAAAATAAGCAATCAGCTATCCAACAGTCTCATCCTGGGAAAACAGCTTTTCTAAAACATCTGTACTTTGCAGTCCCAACAATTTTTGCCCACTAGTGTTTCTAATGATGTAAGATATTAGCATTCACTGCTGTTCCCCGTGTAAAGACTACCTTCACAAACCTGTAGAATAAACACAGAAATAAAGAAATTATTTAGAAGAAATAAATTAGCTAACTGTAGAGGCATTCATATTGTTCTAGCAATTCATCTGCTAAGAACAAGTCCAAGAATGGAATTAAATTCATGTAATAGTATCAGTAGCCAATGATGGTATTTCAAGACTGCTTAAGATTTAAATTTTTGTGTCTATGTGCTAACGAGTTAATAGGTTAAATGCCTATAGTTTTACTATTAGCTCCTATGTAAAATTAATTCAACAAAATGTGGTGCATGCTTCCTTACCAAACTAGATGTCAAGCCATCCTTTATCTCTTCTTGATAATTTCACACAAGTCTAGAGGAGCTCACTGAAATTCTTCATTTTCAGTGTACAGCAAGCTCTGTAAAGGGTAAGAATTGACACTGTTGTCACTTCAGTCAAAGCTGAAAGCTTTTATGAATGAGTGCTCAAATCAAGTTGATGCTAAATGTCACTTCTTTCCTACTTCATGGCTGAAAGTGCCATGAATTCTAAGTACGGTTAACAAGAAGCAAGACTATGCATGGTTTAGAGGAACCTAAGCTTAGGTAGTACAAATTGGAAAAGTGGAAAGCAGAACTATTCAATCAGTTTAATTTCATTATGAAAAATAAAATGGTTAGAGTCCAAAATGCAGGAGTTACAACACACAGAGATAAGGAATTACATAATTGCAGAAAATATAATTTGTACTAACTTTTTCCAGAGAATAACACCGTTCTGCAACAAAATTCTGATTTCATCTAAGGGTGTCTCAGAAATAAATTAAAAAAAAAAAGTTAAAGAAATAGATCATTAAACTAACTTCCTGTATCTGACAGGTGTGTCAATTGATAGTAGTTACAGTTATGGCTCTAAAACTGTATGTTGTTTCTATGGGTAAAATGGAGCAAAGACACACTGTTCTACTGATTAACTTTATTCACCGATAGTGCAAAAGCATATTATGTAGAGTAAAAATGTATTTAAAGATGAAGTTAAGCTAATTACCAGCAGTAAAAGATCTGTGATCAGAACCTGAGTTCAATAGCTCTGCTTTTGAACTTTCCATTTTCATTGGAGAAATGATCCTTCTACAGATCTCTTAATGTTCTGGATAAAAATTTGAGCTAGGAATAGGGCCATACACATCTTGGATAAACAGGTTCAGAAAAAGAAGGTGGGGAGGTGTTGTGTCAATTCTCTTTTTATCAATTCTGTCTTGTAAACATGCCTGCAAAGACGGTCGCACCTGAGGCAGAAAGCAGAATTATCTTGTAAAGAGACAGGAACTGACTTCTATGGGGTCAAAAATGCCCTGAGGTTTAGTTCTACAGCTCAGTTACGTGGCATGCAATTCATTTAATCACACCAGAATTTTTTTTTTAATTTAATAAAAATACACACATCCACAAGCCAGTTCATTTAATCTATTTCCTCACCATTGGCTATAAATGGAGTAGATGGTGATTTGCTCGTAGACTTGTAACTTTTAAAAGTGTAACTTAGGCAAATGGATCTCATCAAGTATTTTTTAAACACAGTCATAGAAAACTTAGAAAATTACCTTAAACTCAACCAGATAAAGAGGTGCATGGCATTCCCCAAATTAGGATTGACCTGGATTAGATTTAAGGAGCAACTGTCACACACATTTATATATGTATCATAAATAGTTTATATGCATTTATATATATCATAAATAGTTTAGATTATAAGACAGAAGGTATATAGCATATAATGCATATATAAAATAAAGATATATGTACATATATGCATGGTATGGGTGTGTATACAAAATAAAGCAACTTTCCTGGAAGGCCAAGCAAAAGGAAAAGGTTTTTTTCCTGTTAAATATTTGCCATCTAAATCTTCTGTGAACATTTACAACTGTTAGACAGACATGAAACAACAGTGATACAAAATACAGGAATCCAACATCACCTCTGATTTATGTGTCGTACTAGTAAAGCATGAATCCAGTACATTATTATACAGACATTTAGAAATAAGGCACAGTTACTTGTGCCAAATAGAAAGATGTTGAAGGCCCAGAACATAAAGCTGAGTTTTACATAGACGGTCAAGTTAAAGCTATTAAGTCAACATTGGACTAAGAAGGAGATGAACTCATTTTCCAAAGAAACTTTGCAGATCTAAACACAAGAAAACAAATTTGAATTAGCGTAGAAAATTCCTTTGTTCCATGCCTAACTTCTTACTATTACTATTACTTAATTTAAATTTTGTGAAATACATGACACTTACATAATAGCTCAAGGGATTTGTATTTAAAGTTTCATTGCTTTGAACTCCTTTTAGTAATAAAGGATTTTAGCATGGTTTTTAAAGCACACAGATAATGAAATTCTGAATACCTCTACTAAGTTAGAGATGCAAATTCAAGCAATGAACCCGGTTCTGCAAATAAACCATGCTGAAGGTGTAAGGAACTCTGCCATGCAAATGAGCTTAGTCACTGCTCCCAGCTCCAAGTAGAAACTTGGAATAAATCAATATGCCTTATTTTTAATATGTTCATGTTATCAAATAAACCAGAGATATCTGAGTCATTAAAGTACAGTAGATATGAGCTGGAAGGCAGTTTCTCACATAGATGTTCCCCAGAAAAGTTTTTCAGCTTTATTTCGCGTGTGATGTTATAGCAAAGAAGATCGTATGAGACTAGTTTAGGAAAGACGAACATAAAAGAAGCAAGAAAAGCAAAAATTGGGTATGAAAACTAAGACTATCAATTCAAAACGTGGCTGCAATAGTAATGCAAAGGTAAAAGTCATTCTTTCTAATTCAACTGGTTATAACTACCATGTAAGATTTCCTGGAGTCTCTATCAGAAGAATGGTGATAAGTAGGTGGATCTATGTATTCTCATAGATTAGGTTCTCAAGTGCTTCTGAGAAGAGTTGAAAATATTCCCTTGGTCTTGGTGCTCTGGTAGCTTGTCTTAATGGCCTCTGCTTCTAAACTGCCTTTTGTTTGACCTAGCTGAGCACACTGGCAAAGTGAATTATCTCACAATCAACTGTATTCATTGCACAAAACTCTGTAATACCTGATGATGGACTTCATCTCACCTAACTGTAACTGCTTAAAAAATCAGTGTTTAGGCTAAACTAGATATCAAGGCCTCTTTGGAGACAACGTAGAGCAACAAACACTTCTGGAAGCTGACAGAGCCCACCTTAAGATACATTTAAGAGATTCTTATCTCTCCTCATTGTTTATAACTAGAACACAAACAACTAACTTAGACATCTACCTTATACATGGCAATGCTGGATAAGATTAATCACCCTCCTAAGGAGGAATACCTTTTAGAAAACATCTGGTGGGACAGCTTCCTTCTCAGTTTCAATTATGTGGATGATTTCTCCTGTTAACAGTGAGATAGCATGCCTGTGGCCAAGTAGGATATTATGAAAGTGCTGAATGCAATTAGCCATCTTTGAGTGCAGTTCAGTAGGATTTAAAAATGAGGAGGGACAGCATAAAATGAGAATCAATGGATATGAAAAATGAATGTCCCTAAGACCAATAGTGATTCAAGGACAACAGTATGAGAACGTCTGATCTGGGCAGTTTCAGAGAAACAGTTTTCACGTTGCTAAAAGCAACACCTCCGCTCTGCCAGTTATACCAGTTATTCCATCACTTCAGCTCTTAAACTCTGCTGCAATGTCCTCCATTTTGCCAATTTGTATTTATACAATGCAAACTGCACAAAACATATTTTATAAAAACTTATGGGCTACACTAACACTAGTCCTCAAAATAATCATCAGAGTACTGATGCAGAAGAAAGGCATTGCTGCATTAGCAATAATTCGTGACTGCGTAATGTATATAAAACACTACATTGGAGATGATGCACTCTGCTGGACTGTATAATAGTTACACAACAACCAAGCCAAAAAGGAGTAGAAGGAATTCCAATGCAGTGACTGCCATGTCAGACTTGTCTTACTGGGGTTGCCATTTAGAACATTATATTCATGTTTTGGCTATGGATAAATATTCAGTATTGAGATGCAAATGCTATTTCGCAGTGTTAACAATTTCTATTCTTTTACTGTGAGTCTGAAGACTTTAGAGCAGAAAATTCTGATAAAATATTGATAAATTATATTTTAAAAGGAGGCAAATAGAAAAAGAATGCTTTTTGGTGCCTGTATTTGCAGTCTCTTTAAAAATCAGCCATTTTCGTTACTTTGAAAGCCTTTAATATTTTTTTCTGAATATTTTAGGTTTACAGTTTTGGAATCAGGACATGGTTTGGTTTTGATTTTGTTTGTTTGTTTGTTTGACCCATACTGGACTGGTAAGTCTAGGATGCTACAGGACCATACAGCAAGCATTAAAGTGAGACATTACTGCCTACCTGAATAAATGAGCTGGCACCAAAGAGCAGCTTTCTTCATTTATTTGAAAGAAAAACAACCTAATAGGCAAAAACCTGGTATCAAGGTAAAACAACACATGCATTCACACTACTTACTGCCTGTTTCAGACCAACAGCATACTGTGGGTAGACCAAAACAAAAGACAGAGTCATTTGTAGCTTAGCTCAAAGTGTCTCCCAGAGGGAAACTGCAGCTTCTCTGAACAGTGGGAAATGTCGCCTGAGAAGAGCACACTATTCAGATGGTTAAGAAAAGTACTGGATTTATATATCCATTTCTGTACATGCCCAAACAGAAAGACAACTGCTGTAAACCCTATCTGTGCACCCACAGAATTAGTTCCCCTCCTTAAACTAATGAGTTAATTTCCAGGTAACCAGAAAAGTCAGACTGAGTGCCTCATGTCTCTAAACCGTTGCATGAATGAAGTGAACAGTCAAACGCAAAAATAAGCACGTACTATTTCTCCTGCTGTTTCAAGCTCAGACTAATTATCTGGGCAAAGAGATAATTTTTTGGAAAGGAAGCCTGTTCTCTGCTCTGCAAGGATATGGCTCGCATAAATATCATCTTACTGCTCTCCCTGCCTCCTTTCTCTTTCAGGCATCTGAGAATGCTGCAGGGAGTTCTGCTGACAACTTGGGGACACACAAACAAGGAGTTAGTATAGCTCATATTTTTTAGCTCATGACCTGCAAGACATAGAAAGAACCAGAACCTCTGCTTCTCAAGAGGAATAGAAAAAAAAAAAAAAAAACAACAACAAAAAAAAAAAACAAATAACAATTAAAAGTATATTTTTGCCTATTAGAAATGGAAGTGAATAAGTAAAAAATAAAAACATTACTATTTAAAAATCTACTTTTTTCAGTATGTATGTAAGTATGAAAAAATTTTGCAGCTCTTACTGAATACACAACATGATCCCCTCATGTAAATATAGCAATGCCCATTTTCTAGTTAAATTCATCATGCTTTTATTGATATCTCTCTCTCTTTTTTTTTTTTTTTTTTT
>VXBH01001170.1:19189-49548 GCA_013400035.1 Rynchops niger
AAAAACAAACACAAGAAAGAAAATATTTTTAGTCACTGGAAAATATCAGTGAAGAACATCAGTTTTGCTGCACTCTAACTGGAATTCAGCTTTGTTTTATCTGTCATTTTCATTTATATGCTACCTTTGCTGGTGGCTAGTAATGTGTTACCTGCAGGATTAAATACTTCTTCTAGCTTCTTTTACAGAACAGTAATAATATAAATCCCCTGGCTTAGTTATGCACACTGCTTAAGTAATTTCTTTAAGGAGCTAAGCACCATTACTTATCATTTGTTACATACCCAGCTTCTCTCTTCTTGGAGTTCCAAGTTTCTGTGTTCCCTTTAGCATTCTGGTTATCTTGTGATGAATCTATCAATTTCCATATGCAAACAGATCTGAATCACTTGGCAAGGCCATTTGTATTTCAGGACAAGGAATGCAGATCACCTTTGTAAAGCTAGAAATAGTTAAATGGAAAGCAGTATGATAAAAATGCAATGATAAAAAAAAAAAAATAATAATATGGTAGAAGTTGTCTGCCCTAATCCAAATTAGATGTCTAAATCTGGATTAGAATAAGGTAAATCCTGTTTTCTCTAACAGAAAATGAAGAGACAGGCACCTCTAGAAGGGAATTAATCTCCTCCAGAGACTTATCTAAGGTACCAAGCTTAGAATGACTCACCTTTTGAAGATGTTTATTATTTGGTTGTAAAAGGAACCTACCGTTCCTAGCCCAGGCACAGATGTTTCACTCTAGATATCTAAAGGTAGGTGAATCCATTCCCACACATAAGGAGTGCCCATGTCATTGCTGCAGAACTGTCAGATGTGCAAACCTGCGAAAATCAAACAAGTACCAAGTTGACAGTATATATATATACCTTAAATTATATTATTCTGCATATATTGTTCCCAGTTAAAAAGCATTATAAAGGATATTGAAAAAACAGAAAACTTTGAAAGAATGACAGGGGCTGGACCACCTGACGTACAATAACAGGTCTGTGTGAATTTGCAGCTCATCAACTTATTGACTATTTGCACGATATGAATTCATGAAACCCACAAAATTACTGAGGTTAACCATTCTGTGCAAGCAGGGAGGTTAAATCAACCACAGGTTCTCTGATTGGCTGAAAATAGATACAATATTCTACCAGTGTTAATGGCACTGTTCAGTGTGACTACTTCTGACACTGACGTGCAACAGTATGTAAATTTATGCATCATTTAATGCAGCCACATCCATAAAACAAATCTTCTTACCCCTCTTATCACCTTGAACCCCATTTCAGATTATGACTTCATTTGCCTTTGGGATTGGAATCATGTGTTTTAGATTCATCTTAAGTAGATTAATTCCTCTGAGGATATAACATGGCATAGCATCATACCATCTGGAGGTCTACCTCAGCAGCATCTGAGAAGCTCCCTCTATTACTTTTCCCTGAATCATAATTACTCTTTTTCCTATAGAGAGCCAACATTCCCATGCTGAGGTAATGAACTTAATTCAGAAATCTATTTTTCATGGGCCTGATGTTAGGATCCATGCTGCCAGCCTAAAATGTCCATGCAACAGCTCCACTGACATGACTGGAATTGTTCACGAGAGCAAGAATTTACTGCAACGTGATTAAACCCCTGTGAATGCCCTGTGAAAGCAAGCATCATTTGTCTTACTCATACAAATCTCTCTGCCACCTTACACAATCATCTGTTTCTGAATCAGGCCATATGTCTTTTAATCAGTAAAATCTGAAACTTGCATCCACAAAACTGAACAAGCAATATCTATCATCTACCTTGTTTGGGAATAACTTTTTCACCACAAGGATAGTCAAGCATTGAAAAGAGTTTTCCCAGTGAGGCAACCTGGTCTGATTTTATAACTGGCCACGTTCTCAGCAAGAGAATGGATGATAGACTGAGGTCCCTTCCAGCGTGAATGATCTCATGATCTCACAAGCACTGAGACACAGCTCAAAGCCAAAACCCCTAACATCTGCTCTTCTGATATGGTGAAACATCCTTCTGACTCACTCTGGATGCTTCAAGAAAGAAATCCTCCACTGCACCCTATTCTTTAGGGCCTGATTTAGGCCATACTTTTTGCCACCATTAAGGGGTTGTTCTTGGACCAAGAATGTCCATCTGTCCCATCTGTCCTTGTGATATGAGGTCATATAATCAACAGCAACTCAACAATGTACAGAATTGTAAGAGAAATATTAGGATTATCATGTTTGAAGGATGAAATTTAACATCTGGTGTGGAAAAAATGGAAGGAACAAACTCCAAGAGAGGGTTTGTGAGAATGACATACACTGACATCCACCAAATCTACAGGTCACCAGGATCCCAGACACCCAAGTCAAGAAAGATACAGTACGCTGTAAGTAAATCCTGAAAACTCACACAGCTGGTACAGATCAGAGAAACCAAAAAACAAACACTGTCCACTCCTAAAAGATATGAAAAAGCACACCCAAACCAATCTGGCTGCCTAACTATGTGCAAACCATGAGATGTGAGGAAGATTTAATAGCTGGCATCCTTTGTTCTCCAGGCCACTGAAGGGAATCCTGGACAGGCAGCTTGCATGCAAGCATCCTGGTGTATATGAGTATATAAGTAGAAGAACATGAGTGTGAATGAATGAAAACAATTTTGCTTAAAAATAAAACCACCTTCTCCTGTAAAGTCTGGCATT
Source organism: Rynchops niger (assembly GCA_013400035.1). Taxonomy (NCBI): domain Eukaryota; kingdom Metazoa; phylum Chordata; class Aves; order Charadriiformes; family Laridae; genus Rynchops; species Rynchops niger. Next base: position 21,891 of record VXBH01001170.1, read on the forward strand.
GAGATTTTCTATGTGGCTGGTTTTCCTGCAACAAACAGACTGAGACTCCCCAGGGACGCAACAGCACTGTGCAGGTAGGGACTGGGAGTGCAGTGAATTTTAGGCCACCACCCTTGGAAATGACAGGTGACATTAGAACAACCAATAAGTGTCCCAAGGCACCAAAGCAACCATGTTCATTTAGTTTTATTCTCAGTATGAGGACAGTAGTCCGCACTGCACTTGATACACTGTGATTCTGTATAGGAAAAAAACCACAATAAAATGTTTGTTTATTCTTTATAATCATTATCTTCAGATGCTTCTGAGAATTCTGTTATGTTTGGTCATTAAAATTATGTTTTCTTTTCTTATTTTTCATATGAAACTCCCTCTAGCTACAGGAATTTAAATTTCTCAGTATTGAACTATATTTATCCATTCAGGCAATTAGTCTATCTAAGTAATTTTGTACTATACTTTCTTTTTCTGTCAATTATTACTATACTTCTCTGGTTTTTAGTATCAGGAAATTTTATCTCCCTACTGCACAGCTCCTCTGGGTCATTGCTTTACAAAGTGAACAGAATTGCTTTAGTGCTCATCCATAGTCATTCACTCCCTCTGCCCATTTATTTTAAACATTTTCTCTCCCTTGGAGTTCCAAACCAGTAGGTCATCACGGTAATGCATTCACCAGCCTTGTAGGTGTATTTCAAAAAGTGTTCTTGCACCCACAATTTCAAAGCAGGAAATAAGGTTTCATTTGCCACCTCTAATGGGAATTCCTTAGCTAACAGCCTCTGTAAACTTTGAAAACACAGTTGTAAATTAATGCATGGACATATTATGACTTTCTCAGCAATTTGTTACCTCTTTTACAAAAAAACCCACCCAAATACTGGCTCATTTTTCCAAAAACATACTGACCGTACTTAATTAAATTACTACTTACTAGATAGTCCCCTAGAGGCTGTTACTGATTAGTGTTTCTGGTGTATTCACACTGCAGAATTCTAGATTAAATGTCCAGTGTTACTTGAAATTTCCTTAACTTCTTTTTTAAATGTATGAGGTATATAAGATTCTTTATTCCATCAGTTACACTATTTGCTTCTAAATGTACCTCTAGAAAGATGTACCTTTGTTCAACCACTGCTAGCCCATGTCCTTGAAGTAATCCCTTTTTGGCAATAAAGAAAAAAGAAATCTAAAGGAAAGGACACATTTTAGACAACCCTTCCCATCATTCAGTGACTTCACCTGATAGTTTCTGATGTTAAAGTTTCAGTTAAGGACAGATGTCCTCAAGGAAGGCCTGCATGACTGCTAAGATCTTCTCTATGCATGTGCTGGTGGAAATACTTTGTTTCTACAGACCAAAGGGCAAAAGTTTCTTTTGGCCCCATATTAATTGAGGCTTTTCATGATTTACTCTTTTGCATTTTTCATCAGCTGAGCTCATTTTGATTTCAACTGCACAGGTTGTGGAATAAGTTTGACAGGAGATTAATGTGGCAAGTACCACCCATAGGTTTGCTTAAGGAGCTGCCATCTCTACAAAGGTAGCAAAAAATATGAAGTAGTCTCTAGACATTGATTTCTTTGCTGTTTTGCCCAGTCAGGCATTGAATCTATCAATAAAGCAAGAGGTTCAAAAGGGATAAATGCCACTCGTATCCTTACCATGCAGAGCGTGTTAATTGACTACAAATGCAACTATTGCGTCTCTTTTCTGGGAGATGTAGTACAAATCTACTAGTTTCAATAAATTTAGGTGGTTTTATAAGTTTTTAGAGAAAACAGGGTGGCAGCACAACTGCTATAATTTTTATGGTATATCATGTAGATTCCTACTTCATTTTACAGCTTGTGGTAACCAAGAGCTTTCCTATCTGCATGTTATCAAAACAGAGGGAAAAACGTGCTTGAGAGTTTTGACTTGGTCTGACTGTGCCACCTGATTTTAAAAATTAATTTGCATTCTTTGGTAGCTAAGAACCTCTCACTCTTCCGGCATGAATGTTGCTTTTTGTTGTAGTTGAGCCTTTAGTAGTCAATATTATATGTAAAACCAGCAGTTTATTAAACTAACAAACACATTAAAAGGAAAACAAGAAATACTTTTTTACGTGCCCAAAAGCTGATAATAGTGTCCCTTTAAATTGTAAGACAAGTTACAAGAAAAGTAGTACATCTATTGAATCAAAACAAAAAAACAGACAAAAAAAAACAAACAAACAAACAAACAAACAAACCAAAAAGTAGTTTGCATGATAACTAGACATTCTTCCTGTTGCAGTCTTTTACTTTTTTTTTTCTGCATCTCATTTTGTCTAAGTATGTTCTCTACGGCTGAATATAAAGGCAAGAGAACTCACTTTTTTATACCACCTTACCACCAGGAAATAAGAGTTACTGATAAATCCCAAGCACTTCTCATTCCTGAAAAGAATTTCTCAATATTTTTATGTAAAGATCACCTATCCTTTTTGTTAAAAAAAAAAAAAAAAAAAAAAAAAAAAAACACCAATTAAAACCATGCAGACTTAGGAATGANAAATATTTTTTGCAGGTTGTGGAAAGGAGACAAGAAAAATACATAAAGTGCTTGGTACCCTCTTAAACCCCATTCTTCAGTTTTCTAACTAGACGTAGATCCATTAAAACACAAATGAAGGGTTCATCTACACTGTCAAATAACTTTGCATTCAAATTTACCCTTGAGCCTTGGTCTTTCTTTTTAGTTAAGTGGTATTGTTAGAACACTGCAGCAGACGTTTTTTTTCCCTCTCCTACACTATCTTCCAACAACATCCCAGCAAACTTTATGTCCTCAAATGCCGTCACACACCTTTATGTCAGACATTAGGCCAAGCAAAACACACCTTCAGTTTTGTGTTAAAGACTCCACTCTGGCGAGTTTTGAATTAAAAAAAAAACAAACAAACAAACAAAAAAAACACACATCAAAGATTTTTTTTTTTATGTCTTAGAGCTTACACTTGGGGCCTAGAGGAAATGCACAACCAAATGCTATACAGTGTGGATATGTCCAGCCTGTGCGTGGGGAGACGCCCTTGGGCATACGTACATGAGAACTCAACTCCACCATGTTGGGGACCAGAATTTGCTGTCCAAGAAAGATGCACTCCATGGTGAAGGCCTTCCCAGAACAGGGCAGGAGCCCACTGATCATCCTTGCCGCAGGGAGGATCACTCACTCAGTAACTAAAAGGTGGTGTGTATATGAGGGTGGTGTTTTTACCGAAATTTATTTCATTATTATTTCTGGTAACCACTTTGTAGCTCCCTTCCTACGGTCTGGAAAACCTCAGAATCACTTTATCACGTCAGAAATAAGAGAGAAAACAGCAGAAGAGCCCTTGGCAGACCAGGGGGCAAAGTGATAGGCTTCATATGATAACTCTGCCTTATGAGAGGCCATGAGCATAACCCTGTTGTATGAGACCCCATGTTTTGTCTCCCTACACGAGCAGCACTTAATGAGGCACAGACGAGGGTGACCAGCCGGGACCATCACACAGGCTGGGAAAAAGCATGCAGCACAGCATGGCGAGTGGGAGATATACGGGCTTACATCTGGATGCTAAGAGGAGAGATCCATGCATGTAATTCTCACCCTTAGTGCCCAACACTGTGGCAAGTTGAGTTACAGACTATAGACTTTGAAATGTTTAAGAAACATAAGATTAAATCTATCCAAGGAGTGTTTTTAAGATACTGTGTTTTGACATCATATATAAAGGGATCATAAACTAACCTTGTTTTCTGTGGATTTGAGATTTAATGTTACTTACTCCCAAGGGAGTGTATTTACTGCATTAACAGTATTCTGCAGCCACCTGTGAGTTACTGATTAGACAGGATATGTAAGAAACAAAAGGTATCTTTGGGAAAATAAGGGAACAAAAAAATGTCACTGAAACACTGCTGTGTATTCCCTTTGGAAACATTCGCTTGAGGCAATAACACTTCTTCAGGAGTGAGCAATGCTTTTCTAATTGCTTGTATTATCTCATTACAGGTATTTCACAACAGGTAGTAGATAGTTTGTAACTGGCAAATCTCTAAAGACTCCAGACAGAAGTATAAACACACAAGAAAAAAAATATAATTTCAATTATTACCTTCCAAGCCTTTAATAAAAGTAGTTAAGGCCTGATTTAAAAGCCTCCCCTCTGATGGTAATAGCCTATTTGTCAGATGTTATTATACAGTGATGATAGTCATTGTGCAGGAAAATGCTTAGCATTTAGCTTTAAATGATGATTTTTTTTTTTTTTTTTTTTCAGATGCTTATAACATGGCAAGCAGTGGAGAGATTGGCCTGAAGACTGCCTATCTAACCCCAAAAGACATCAAGCTTTAAAATAAATTTTCCAAATGTACACTTATTTATCTTTGAAAGGNCAGAAGAAAACATCAAGTATTCATTATCTGATCTATTTTAATGTTTATATTAGTTTTACATTTTTCATTTACATTTTTCTTAGTCAAAGAGAAATCTAAAAAACTCACTTAGATGTAAGTACATTATATATGTTAGAACTTGAGCAAGAGGGATCTCCTTTTCACTAATCTCTTTTTAGAATCTGCCTTTTAGAGTACTATTTTCTGTGAATCTTCTGTGGAGTTTTATTACATCACTTTGTCAATAAGTCAGATCTTATACTCCATTTATTTATTTCTCTCCTTTCACAGAATATATGAAGTGGAAAGCTGATCACTAGTGAATATATGTTGGAGAGAAATTACTGATAGCCCTTTATAAGGTGGCAATGTCATACTGTTTAAAATCTCAGTAATTTTTCCCCATAAATTTTCATTAAATTAGACAGATCACAATCTAATAGTGGTGAAACAAACAAGACTAAAAGTTAAGTATTAGAACACAGAAATCATAATACTTCATTATTTACCTTTATTTTATTTAGAAAGAATTCTTGTATATGATCTCTACCTAAAACAGCAAATAAATCAATGCAATAGCAATAACTGTTTTGGAAAGAATTACAGATTATATTTTCCTTAATCAGCTGTTGTTATGTAAATAACATGGATATTTGATATTCAGTGCACGCAAGGCAATAGGCACCTCACATTGTTTACCTAGTGCAAGCCAAAGACTTATTTGGTTCCAAAAATCCTTGTTTGCAATAATCGGTATGAAGTATGTCCAATTTCCTGTGAAAAGTACCAATATTTTCTGTATGAATGACAAGATATGCACCTAATTGACAATAGATGCATGCATAAAGTGGGAATGTGATCATTGCATAGAAATAATAAACTGGAAAATATCCTTTTTTAAAGAAAAATACTAAACCATGGGTAAAAATCAGTACAGGTCCCCTGTTATAGTGTTCTGCAGCTAGGATCCTCTGGGTAAAAATGTTTCATTTTATTTGAGAAAATGCTTTAGAAGTATATTAGATTTATTTACCTACCTCACCCAAATTTGTCAAGAAATTACTAGCTTAAGTTTATGCAAAACATAAAGCACAATTAATATGAGATAAAATGTTTAATTATTTGATTACTATGGAAGGTACTGGTTCATTGTTTTTAACATATTATCCCTAATGAGTTTTCTCTCCGTTATTCTAATTTATTTTTTAGTAATTTGCACTTACAGATTAGCTTGCTATCAAGGAATGTAAGTGCACACAAATGCCATACTTGTGATGACTGCTAAAGGCGCAGAGGCAGTGGTTTGGTGACTTGTCTAGATAAGAAGGGACCTTCTGTTGTTGGCCTGATAGCAGACAGAATTGTGCTCTAACAGACTTTTGTTGTTATGCCAACATCTTTCCAACAAAGCACCTCATAAAGACATTTCCAGATAAATGCACAGTGCAAAACAGATAATCATCTCCAAAATATTTTTATCAGATTATGCAGAAAATTCCCTAAAATTTCACAATAAATTACACATAATGTTTAGATGTAATACATACCTTTTTTTTTTTTCCTCAACCAGAAGGAAACTGCATAGCATCACATCCATAAATTTCTTCAACAGAAATGTTTACTAAAGTTACATATATGCTGCTAAATATGTCCACCACGGGATTCCAAGCCAAGAGGGGCTACACAGGCTTGTGTCCACCCTGCTCGTGGCTCACCCCATCTGTAGCAGACTGGCTGCATCAAGACCTCATAGGTTTCAGCTCTGGGTCTCATGGCTTCATGCTACGGTTTTGCTGCCATAAGGCGAAACTGGGTGAGAAAGAGAGACTGGATGTTGTTTTCAGTTCAAAGTGTTTGAAATAATTTGAGGACTGTGCTGCAGCCCAGTAGAACTGTGTTCCCAAAACACAAAGATGTGAATGTATTGCATAACCAACACATTGCCCGTAGGGTATGTAATGGCATTTGAAGGTGCAAAGCCTTCTGGGGTAGTACTGCAGGGCAAAGGGTGCAAAATCTGGGGCGATCTTATCCATGCTGCTTACTTACACTTCTTATACTATCCAGGAGAAATTAGTTCCTTCTAAACTGTCTTTTGAAGGTAATGCTCCTTACTGTAATCAGTGGGTTGGGTACAATGACTCTTAACGTAGCTGGTTAAATTCACCCTGTCCACCTAGGTACTTATAGTTGAGGCACTAAAGTGCTATTAAGCAACTTCCTTTAAGCATCAGAGTCTGATGATTTGGTACCACTTCTTCCATGTTGCCCTTTACTGTCACTGTACGCACAAGTGTTCTCAAAAAAACATGAGATGTTTTGAAAAGCCAATAATTTATGTTAAGCACTTAATAGAAATGGGACAATTTGAAAATCGGCCTTTAACTCACAAGGGGTCTGCCATGGTTTCATTAACTATAAAATGTTGATAACGTTACCCACTTACTCACTGCATCTAAATATTGCAAGGGTAATCTAGATAGTGATTACAAAGCAGCTTGGCCCCAATGGAGTAAAGCATCCTTTTTCAGGAAACCCTTTATGCAGCCTTTTAACACCTTTCCTGACTGAAGGTCACTGAAGTTTTGGAGACTGTCATCAGGACATAACTCTAGTGCTTCCATGTATTTAAGAGGAAAGATAGCATCTAATGATTCTTTTGTACAGACAGCAGCATCTGGATTTCTTCTTTAAACTAGATGAAAATATAAAAACAAATTCTATTCTGTATATAATATCAGCTGGTGTATTAAATACTATTATACTTAAAGGACTCCCGTGCTTCCTAGATTCCCATCATCTAAATATGGGATTAAATTTTCATCAAAAATGTTAAATATGAAGATTGTTAGATCTGGAAACATAAATGAGTATATTGTTAATTTCTTGTGATGATATAATATCTTTAAGGAAGATTGTGGTGTTATTTTTTTCTCTCTTGACAGACTGTATTTGCTGTGTGAGTTGTTTATTGAAACAGTAAAAGATAGAAACTTTAATTTCTTTTCTTCTGGACAAAAGCAATTAATGCACTATACCTCCTGAAGAAAAGTAAATTGAAGTATGGTGTTGAATTTGTTGTCTCAAGAAACCTGATAGTAGGTCAAGTGTGTCACCCCCCAGAATTTTGGAAAAAAAAAATTGAGAAAAGAATTTTGCATATGTTGAGGTGATTTGCAAAGGAACAAAAAAAATGCAACTAAGAACTGTTCAAAAGGCAGGCTCATTCAGTTCTTGCTTGTGCATTCATTATTGCTAACATCATGGCCACAATACACTGCTTCATTGCTTTCTAGTAGTTGATTTAGTGTCAGTATATAAATCCCGTTATCATCATAGCATTACTTACATTTAAACTGTATTTAACAATGCTGCAGATTGTATTGGAAAGTTTGAAAAAGGTGGTACACACTACACTGAGGTAAAACCATCATGCATTCATTAGATAGCATTTTTTTAACGTTTGAGAATGAAAGTTATACAACCATTTACAGTTTACTGAATTTCTCATGTTAGAGGCTTAAGTGGTAATAATATCCTCTCAAGATTCTGAAATTGCAGCCTGAGACATAAACAGTATTTCTCAACTTTCTCTCATCCTTTTAGAACTTTTAATTACTTTTCTATGAAGGCAGAAGCTACCACAGAGACTCAAAGGCTTCTTAATTATAGATACTCTCATGTCTTTTCCAGGCAATCTCAGGCCATTTGCGGTTTATTCCCATGACTCACACAGAAGTTTTTGAAGCAAGTCCACGTGTAAAAACTCTGAAAGCTGTTGATGAATTAATAGTTTTTGCCAGTATTATACTGTGCTTTTCCTGAATCACTGGGTGAGAGCAACCTTCATTTCAGGTCTCAGCTATCCAAGACTGATGTCCAAATACTCAGAGGGGGCTCTTTTTTAAAACTTCGTGTAATTCACCCAAACACTTTTGAACCATATTGCCTGTTGGGATGTAAATTTATTCACTTAGATCTTTTAACTGTTACACATGGGAGGGGAAAATTAATTGGTTTTACAACACTGACTAAGAACTCAGCAGAAAAGACTGAAGCTGCATTTCCTGCCATAAGATATTTGCTCTTTTAAAATGAAAAACTCAAATTTAGCAGCCCTTGTGACTGAATAAGTATCCATTTTGAGCACCACAAAGCATGAAGAAAGCCACAAACATACCTCTTCACCAGCCTGAAAGATATTTTCTTGTACTGGGTGAAAATAGACTTTCCAAATTCTTTTAGGTCCTTTGGCTTTCTTATAAAGTGTGAATGTATTGTGGCCCCTTCAATAAAGAGAAAAAATATGATCTCAGAAGACAGTGGATTTTAGTCCCTGCTCTCATGGCTTGAATCTAAGTGATAATCTAAAAATACATCATTGATTCACTGAGACCAGTCTCCATTCTACAACCGTTAGCCAATATCAACCAGATTATGTTTTAGAAATAATATTAGGCTCCATTAAGCTTTAGGTAGCCATAAATTCAGGCTTCTTGAGTCCTTTAAGTGCAGTAGAATCATATATTTCATTCTTCTGGTACCATTAAACTTAAAATTATTTTGGTTATCATTAGAAGTATTCATCATTTATAAGTATATATCACCATTTCAGAAGTATTGATTTCAAAAAGATCATATAAAATAATATATTACTTACATTATTTTCTATTAACTCATATCAGTGGTACCTGAATACTTTGCAAACACAATAAAATTTATCCTGGCAGCAGACACAACTTTCATCCCAACAAATGCCCAAACTCTATCTGCAAGCATAAATATATATATATATATTTTTTTTTTTTTTTTAAATGTATGAATTGGACTTCAGAGAGGACATGGAATTAACACTGACTTAAGATCACAAAGTGTGGACCTCCCTTGTATCGAAGACAGATGTTTGCTTTTATCTTCCCAGTCTTATTTGCAACATGTACCACTAATAGAATTTTTTTCTCATCAGAAAGAAACAACTTGTATCTAAAAGTGTTCTGAGACCACCCCTAATTCATACCAATAGTTAATAATGAGAAACTGAACCTCAGTTCAACTGATTTATTTATTCTTAAATATAGCTGTCTTCCCACACCTTTTCAGCCCCCAGACACAGGTAACCGTGGTTGCTCCTGCACTGTGGGATTACCCACAGTGCAAATTTACATCCTGGCTATATCTCTTGCCATGTTCTGGTTTCCATTGGAAGGAAACCATGGGTAGAGCAGAAGTTGCGTTGCTCTCCAGCTGTCTTCCTGATCTGGAAGAACAAGCATACTACGGAATATAAATGCTGCACAGTCTAATTTCAGCCATTAGTACAAAGTCAAGTGCCAACTATATGCAGAAGACACACAGTGCTACCTAATCTACACTACATCTGATTACTATAGTTGTAATATTAGAGTGCTGGAAGACGGTTACCTCTTGAATGAAACAGTTGGATGAAGATTCAGCTGTGACTGAAACTGAATCCAAGCAGCTCAGCAATATTTCTACCATCTATATTCAGGTTGGCAATATCTGTGCTATCTGTTACCTGACAAAAAGCTCTGACATATCTTGATGGAAAATGATCTGGCCTCATTTATTTGTCACTGCTCAGCCAGAGAGTGCCAATGACATTTAGGAAACAGTGACACCTTCAGTGCTTCAGTATTCTCGACAGAGATAGTGTGCTTCAGCCCATCAGATCTGCCCTGCAGTAACCAGTGCTTTCTCATAGAATTAATAATCAAGTTCAGTTCCTCTAAATGTTTCAACAGCAGGCTAGGAATTTCAGCATGGAAAAAAAAAAAACATGGGGAAAAAATGATGGCAGCATATAGGAGTCAATAAGGTCATGAGTAGTGAGAAGAGGCAAGTAGGGATTGGCTGTTCGTTCTTCCTTTAAACGAAAGCACCACAGGCTATCAAACAAATCTAGGTGTTACACTAAAAAGAAGAAAAGGTGTATCTTCATACTCTGTGAAAATAATCTGTGGAATTTATGCCACAAGACATTGCAAATGCTGAATGGGTTTGTAAATTCAAGTGCAGACTATACAAGTTCATGGAAGAAATTTTCATCAGCAGTTATTATCTGCAAACACATCAGCATTTCTTGTTTGGATTCCTTGAGCTGCAAGTTTCTAAAGATTTCAAGAGTGCGCTAGAGAAAGATTAACCATATTTGTTGCATTCCTATACACTTTTCCAGATATCCATTTTTGGCTAATGTTAGAAAGACGAGGCAGGATCTTTTGGCATGACCTCCTATGGTAATTCTGTCTTCATCATGTCTTCTTTATCATGAAAGCACTCCATAACCATGACCAAAAATTATGTGTTAATGAAAGAAGGTTAGTGGATGAATTTGAGCAGTAAACAGTCCCTTTATCTGTCCTTTTATAATGTTGCTCCCTGACTTCATGCTTATTTCCTATGTAACATATTTCTGGGCAAGGGCAATCTGAAGGAGTCAAGAGTTAGGGAATGAAGCCTGCTAACTTTATACAAGGTAAATTTGCTGCAGCCCTGGGCAGTGTAGACATAACCTAGCTGGTGCCCTTTGGCTCCTAACCCTTACTATTCAGCAACACAGTTAAAGCCTCCTCTAAGTAATGCCCTGAAGACCAGATTTACATAGCTTTTCTGTTGTAAACCTACAGAAGCACCATCAAAGTTTGTCATCTCTAGCATGTATGATCCTGCATGTCAAAGCATGCCTAAAATATCTGTACCTCCCATGAAAATTTCCATGTTATGTTTGCCTAATCTACCAGGTTGAAACAACGTACTGCACACATTTCTTCCTCACAGGGATGGGAAAGGATAAACACAGGACTAACATTAGTCACGTTGTTTAATCCAGCACTGAGAGGCACTTGGATGTGAGTGCAGCCTAAGAATCTATACGTTGTGGAGTGGAATTTCATAAAAAAAAGGGAGTGAAGTGCAGACAGAATAAGTGGCCTCCAAAGGTCATAATGAAAGTGTCAGTAAGAACAAGAAATAAAACTTAGACCTTCCAGTCCAATGCTTTTGTCGTAAGATCATCACAAAAGGAAAGCCATCTCCAGTTAACACTGCAACCTCTATTCCCAGCTGTATCGTATTCTCGGGACAGTAGCTATTAACTGCTACAAAGAACCTTAAGATGCCTTTATTACAGCAATAAGCCAACCTTTCATAGACATAAAGCTGAATCAAGATCTTGATTCCCAGTCCACTTCTGTTTAATAGATCCTCAGAGCAAATTTATAAATGTTACTATCTTGAGACACCCTTTGTTTGTATCATTTTATTGTAGTCCTGTCCCCAAGATTTAAAGCATTCTGTACCACTAAGGAAAACTGATGCTACATGTTTAGTGCACGTGCGTAGAGTTTAACCTCACAGATGAAGTTTTTCCAGTGTAACTTTCCAGCTATCAGAAGTACAAATGCACTCTAACCATTAAAGACAAAATTTGAAATATGGAGCCCTGTGTTCTAGCTCTGTCCTTAATCTCTAGTTTTTCAAGTAAGAATAATTCTTCTTCACCTCTTGAAAGTGTTGAAAGAACAATTATTGATAAAGTAGATGGACATCTGTGCAGAAAAGTCACTACATGGGTTGAAAATGTTATTAGGGTATCTCCTTTTTGTTCAAGCTGGGGCTTGTCCACACAAGGAGATGATTTGATGATTTTGTGCTAAGCTGTAGTACTCTAATCATAATGGAACAAATGTTCCACAATCATTTCAATGGCTAGATTTCTCAATGCAAATTTAGTTCTGCATAGGAGTATTCTCTCTGCAATATTCTGTACAGGTGTTTTGGGGGCCTCAGTTTGAGGTTCAGACATCAGTAATCTAAATGTCTACATCCAAGATAGAGACTTTTTCTTTCCTGGTCAATGGAAAGGAGTAGGCACTTTTAGGACAAAATCCATATGATCATTTTAATCACATCTAAGTGACAGTGGGATGAATCAGTCATCCTGAGTGCTTTCCTGTGAAAGGAATATAGATAAACTGTTCAGATACTGACATTTGCACTGGGAATGTCCATATTTCTCAGATTAATTCTACCTTTCACTGTGTGTATTAAGGGACCACAGTCCTCCAGTGGCAAGTTGAATGCTCGAGTTTTGACTGTTCTTTGCTTGTTGCTCCACTCTACATCCTTTTCTGTTCTTTCTGGTATAGATCCTCATTTTTATCTTCCAGTAAGGAAATTGAGATTTGTTGCAAAATATTTCCCATTTCAAGGTTGGTCAGTGAGTGTCAGTTTGGACAAGGAGATTGGGCAGTAATACCAATAGTTGTATGATAGCAGCAAGAAGATGAGAAGCGATACATAGATCAGCAGCTTGTGAAGTTGTGTCCGCAGATCAGGCTGTGATTCAACCACAGCAGTAAATGAAGATTTAGCACTCCTGGTGCTGTATAAACCATTCTACTCCAACAAGCATTGATTTGATATCAACTTTTTTTCTAATCATTTGAACACAGAACTGTGCCCTTAGTTCCAAATTTTTTATGGGCTCATTTCTAGGAGGAAAAGATTGATCTGTGGCAATGAATGTAGAATATCAAGAAAACAAATACCATTTTATTCTGGAGCTCTGTGCAGATCTCGTTTCAGAACTTCAGGCCAGAATGGAATGTCCTCTATTTATAAAACTGTGGCTGTCACTCACCATTGTGAACGTCACTGTAAAGATCAGATCTAAACTAGCAAAACTCCTCAGCAGTAACTAACACCTTGTCTAGTCCTGATTGGCTGTATAGATTTAAAAGTTTGCAATTTCTCGGAGGCTGTGGATAACTTTGCGTGGAGTTTTGATTCTCCTGTTGCACAGGACAACAGACAGAACCCACATGCTTATTTCTACTGCCTCTCTTATTCCAAAAGTTTTTTGACCACCACATTGGCAATTTCACCACTGTTATTCAAAGTTTATTATGAAGGGATTCAGAATGTCAACTGACACCTCTTTTATTTAACTTTAGAAGTATATTCGTTTCCAGACATTAGTGTTGTTGAAATTCCCTTGTAATTTTGGGTAATCAATTTTTTTTTCTGCTTATTTGACCTATGAAACCTTTAATTAGACACTAGTTAGTCATTGGTTATGACTAATTTACTCTGACTTCCATCCTAACCTTCCTCTATAATCAATTCAGAATAACATCCCAGGTTAAAATAGATATGCAAGTGGGATGAATTTCCCTCTGCAGTACTAATTCTCATTAAACTTTATGAATTTCCACTTGGATTATGGAAATAAACTCTTTATCTCTTGCCTGACCTGACGTCAAATGACTGTAAAGACTGAATGACTATGGGGAAGTTGTTGCTGCCTCGTGCTGAATGTAACTTGCTTTGTGCCATGACTGTACACTACATACTCCAAAATACCCAACGGGAAAAGAAGAAGAGCTTCCCTGTGAACCCTGGGAGATGCAATAGGAGAGATGTTAAAAATGCAGTGAGGAGTCACAAGAACTTCCTTCCCTCCAAATGACAGATGCCAAAGGCACTGACTCAGAGATGCCCAGACTAGAGTTATTTTAACAATTTTAAACTTACATTTTATTCAACTGGCTATGAAGTTTCCTTGCATTATATTTTATTATAAATTTAATATAAATTCCATGTGATAGCTCATGAGCAATTTCATAGGTATTTGTAATAAATGTCGCAAATAGTTTTATGTCAACAAACTGCTTTCATGTTTAAGAACTGGGAGTATTGCAATGGAAGGATACAAGGTCTTTGGGAAGGACAAACCAGGAACATGAGAAGGTAGAGTAACGTGAGGTACTGGTGGACAGTAATTTGAATATGAGCCAGTAATGTGCTCTTGCAGCAAAGGCTATCCCGGGCAGCATTGCCAGCAGGTGGAGGGAGATGATTCTTCCACTTCATTCAGCACTTGTGAGGCCACACCTGGAGTGCTGTGTCCTCTTAAGGACTCCCTAGTACAAGAGAGACAGGAGCATACTGGAAACAGTCTAATGAAGGGCAACAAAGATGATTAAGGGCCTGGAGCATTTCTCCTATAAGGAAAGGCTGAGAGGGCTGGGACTGTTTAGCCTAGAGGAGAGAAGGTTCAGGGGAGATCTTTTCAATGCACATAAAAACCTGCAGGGAAAGTGTGAAGAGGATGAAGCCAAGCTCTTTTCAGTGATGCCCAGTGACAGGACTAGAGGCAATGGACAAAAACACAGGAGATTCCCTCTGAACATCAGGAAGCAATTTTTCGCTGTAAAGGTGAAGGAGCACTGGCACAAGTTGCCCAGGGAGGTTGTGGAATCTCCGTCTTTGGAGACATTCAAAAATCATCTGAACTTGGTTATGGCTAATCTGTTCTAGGTGATCTTGCTTGAGCAGAAGCGCTGAGACAGATGGCCTCCAGAGGTCCCTTGCAACCTCACCTGTTCTGTGATTCTGTGAACAGTTCTTCTGGAATTTTTTATGAATGGATATTTTGTTTCATGTGATAGTTCACTGTAGTTGTAGCTCAGTGTGCTTTTTTTCTTTATACATTTCTTAATATTTCATGAAAATATCATAAATCTTACATGACAATTTCAGAGAGATTTCTCATAAGTGTTTCATGAAATATTTCATGAGCATTGCTATGACATTTCATGAACTTTCTTATGCTTGAGGACAAAATATATTGCCAAACTTTTCATGTTTCCAGAATATTATCCAAGTTTTTATGGAAATCATGATATTTCAGACCTAGTTATGTTAAATACTTATTGACTATTTTCGAAGCAAGCTTTTATTTGAATACACAACTTCTAAAAACAAATAAAGTGCCAAAGCACAAAAATTTTAATCTCCTTAGGTATTTTTAGATGGCATTTTGACACGAAAAGGATGACAGTGTAAATGCATCCAAGAACTTTCACAGCTATACACATTATCAGAAGGTGAAAATACATGTATTTTTGGAAATTCCACTTGCATCCAAGCATGGAGTTACCTAGGGAGGGTGCTTAGGAGAACATCTCCTTTGCTTATTTTCCTTTGCATCCCCATTACTACCGTTGTTACAGCTATACGCTACCAAAATCACTGCTATGTGTATTTCAGGCTATATATATGGTCCCTTTATAGTAACTTGTGGAGTGACACACCTTAGAAAAACGCACCTCTTGGTTGTGAAGTCACTTTCACACTGTCTGATGTGAGGTGAGTGTCTGTGAGATACAATATTTAACAGATGCCTCCATTTGTCCTTGGCACTTTTATGATGTCTTGAACTCCATTGAATCTGCTCTTTATTATTCCTCTTCTGAGCCCATAGGAACTTTATTCCAGAGCTACCCCACTCGTGTCCTTTGAAATTCCTAGAAAAATCACTAAACACATTCATTTTTGCTTCCTCTAGCTACCTAGTCGTAGGGGTTGGAAAACTTATCTTTGAGTACCAGACCAGTTAGGATTTTGTGCCTGTGGGAGATAAGAAAAGTAGCAAGAAGCTATTACTCTACAAATTTTTCTTGGCGTCAAAGATTGAATATATCACCCTAACTTTTGCTATAACATTTTCAATTCTTCTTCATTCCCAATATTAGTATACTATAGAAACAGTAAGATAGTAAGATATTTTCTACTTGTGCCACATTCTGGAGTCATGTGGCAATGAGTTTTTTTTGTACTATTTGATAATGTTTGAAAAATGACTACAAGTTCTGTGCAGTATTGTTTGGGAGAGTTGGGAAGTATACACTTGATTTGCTCACGAGAAATGGTTGGTTGACTGGCAGCAGTCACTCCCAGCCAGTCAACCCAAGCCACTGAAGGAACTCCAAAACTACTGAAAGAATATGGCTGACATAGTTTTGGAAACTGTGGTGGGGTTGAGGAGATCAGGTTAGAAGTCACATGTGCGTCTCTGCAGAAACTGTTTGTGCTGGAAGAGATGACTGACAGAATTTCCCACAAGGAAAAAAGAATGAGCCCACTCAGACCACAAATATATTCAGTGACGTTATTTACTCACAAAATACTTCAGGAGGGATCCAGTTCAACCTCCTCCTGCAGGCAGGTTCATCTGTTCAGTCAGACCATGTTGGTCAGGGCTTTAACCAGTCAGGCCATGAAAAAACTTCTAAGGAAGAAGAATGAAAAATTTGTTACTTTCTGTCCCCATGGTGAAAAAGTTTCTCCTTGTATTCTGCCTTCCTTGTTTCCTTGTTTCAGTTTATGCCCACTGTCTCTTGTCCTTACACCGTTCAGCACTGCAAAGGGCCTGGATCCGTCTTCTTGGTAAACTTTCTCATAAGTTTTGGGGGGAAAGCTATTAGGTCCGCCCAGAATCTTTTCCTTTTCAGGCTCAACAAGACCAGTATCTTCAGTGTCTCCTCACATGGAACATGCTCCAGAATATTAGACATTATATATGCATATTCAGACTCAGGTGAAAAAAAAAAAAAAAAAAAAAAACAAAACAAAACAAAACAAAAAAAAAAAAAACCTAGAAAGAATTACAACCAAAACGGAGGTCTACTTCTGCTTAAGGACCATTTTATTTTCTGTGCAACGCTCGAAGTAAAATTAACACATTTTTGCAATTAGTGCTAAGAACCTCAAGAGTTAAAAATATTCTCCACCATTTACTCCCCTGGTGATTTACAATCTCTATAAATCTTAATCTATATGCAAGTTTATACTGTGCAGTGTTCCCCCAAAAGAGTTTATCTACTGCTGAAATGCTAGTCTTTGTACCAGATAAGAATTCCAGACAAAATGCTGTGTAACAAATGCTATGATAAAATATTGTATACACAGCTATGAAATGTGTCTCATAAATTCTATTTAGTCTATAATTTCAGCCATAACACTAACCAAACAGTGAAGAAAATTAATTTGCATAGTGTTTTCTTTTTACAGTAACAAATTCAATTATGTTAATAGTACACTGCAACTTGGACATATGGTAAGAGAGAAGGTGTTATAATGATAGTAAGAAGGGGACAGTGTAAGAAATTATAATGAGAAATAAATGTTTTGGAAGGAGTCAAATCTGGCTCCAGGCAGAGAACGTAAAAATTCCTAGAGCAAATGTGTTTTAGAAACAATCCCTTTGCTCCCATCGGTGTTTCAAGCATACCACTGGGAAAAAAAAAAAAAAAAAAAAAAAAAAAAAAAAAAACTTTAATCTCCTCCTACTTCTGCACAAAATGATGTCGCTCAACCACCATTTTGCAAACAATGACTGTCAATAATACTTACAAAAATTCTGAAGTACATTTCTGAACACCACTGCAGTTCACCATAAGTTCACCATGTTACTAAAAGATGCATACTTGATGACCACATTCCCATCTTCTGAATTGCTTCAGAATTTTGTCAGACAGTTCAGCTCACTAATAAGATTTCTTTCTTATCAGAATTTGTCTTGAGGTGGGAGAATGAACTACATTGCTGCACCTCTACCAGCAAATAAAGCAAATCAGAAACTGCTCTTGATGTCAGCTAGGCTTGCCTGTCATGCATTCATACAGCTAAAAACTTTTGCCTTACACAACTATATATCCACATTTCAAACTGACAAGTTGGGAAAGTTCCTTGGCCACTTCTCTCCCCCAGACCATTCCTGGTCATTGCCCACTAGGACGCTGCTTTGCCAGTATTGAAATTTTCCCTCAGAACATGAACAGTCACTGTACAGACCACTGTACCCTGGTACTAACATCTTTGCCCAGCATAAGTTTACTTCACAGGCAGAGCTAATGACTTCTTGATGACTTCTACAACCCTGTATTCTTTTATTTTTAGGAGAGCCCTAGGTAGGCCTAAAGTCTTTGTTCATCTCATTGCTCTCCACAATAGAAAAAGATCTTTTTATCGACAATACAAGATGTCTCCCAAGAAAAAATAAAACAACAAGTTCACGGTTCTCCTTTACATGGACAGACAACACAAACTAGAGACATTTGGATATCATACTAGATTTTTTTTTTTTTTTTCCCCATTGCTAGATCTTCCAGGTATCTTTCCTTTTTCCAAAGTGGTGTCCTCTCAATTCCATTGGTAATAAAGTTTCTTAATCTGATAAGCAAGACAATCCAGTGGGCTAAAAAACCCTGCCCCAGAATGTTAATCAGGGGCACAAGAAACAGTAGTGTATTTTAATATTGTAAGGGTGTGGATCAATGCCGTTGATGCCAGGAACATATAAAAATATACTCCAAACCTGGCTGTCATACAGTATTTAAATAGGAAGGTGGTACACAGCCCATACGAATCTGAAAACTAAAGAAGTCACATGGAAATCTGCCATTGACACCTGCAAGATGCAAATGAGCAAGTGATAGCTAGAGAGCTGCCAAGCCTGGGCATGGTAGCAGAGCATCTGCACAAGCATCAGTCAGTCCTAACACTGCAAAGTAACTTTGGTATCAAGGAGGTCAGGCTGCTTCTTTTCTTCCTCTAGCAACCAGATGATATGTGGACAGATTGTTTTGAAGGGAATGAACTAGGGTCACTAAAAATTAAACTGAAGCACAGTTAGGAAAGCATTTATTAAACTGTGTGGCAATAGAACTTAATCAGCTGCATCTCCACTTATCACCACCTATCTGAACAAACCACTAAGCAACAAGCAGGAGAGTGAACTACAGTTTGGAGTCACTTCCACTGAGATTGTCTAACGTTTTCTGGAGAAAGAGGATGACAGTACAAAATTATTATAGCTGTGAACTGACTGAAGAAGCTCAAAATGAAAAAACACTGCAAGTAACACAGGTGCGACTTTGTCTGGTTAGTTCTCATTCCTGGTGATTGCATCTGGCACTGACTCCACTGATCTTGCAGCTCTTCACAGCTGTTACCTGTCCGTTCTTTAAAGGCTGCTCACAACACCAAAGGGCTGGAAATTCCAGCTCTGTGGGCTCTTTAACCCTTTGTATTAAGTTGACAACAACAACTTTATGACCTTGATGTTTTTGAAGTGGACTAGTGCTGGCACATGTTAAGAGTTTACATTCAAGAGCTATATTTGTTGCCTTTTTTCATAACAAAGCCCCTTCATCTGTTTTTTGATTTGTGTGACTGTAGTGATAAAGTGAAAAATGGCACCACTCTGACTGCTTATTTTCCCAATTCATTATTTTTCACTCCCAACCCTTCTGCTAGTTATCCTCTTCACATGTTTTTTTTACATCCTCACCTTCTGAAGTTTATTTTTTCCTGTCTCTAGCCCCAACTTGTGACATACTTATTATCAAAAGTGCTGATAAATACATTTTATGGAGTTAAGCTTTTAACAATGAGTGCATGTCATGATTTATGCTTTAATTGCCTTTTACATTGATGCAACTGGGCAACTATACATCCTACTGGTCATGACTGTACAGTCTTGGCTAATAATCTACTGTCTCAAATCCTACCTTGTATTAACTTTTCTAAGCATCATAAATGTTGAAGTTAATCCTCTAAAAGAAAAAAAAAATTCTAGGCAGCATGCAGGGGTGAGAAGGGAGGCAATAACCCAGCTTTTCCTGACAGAGAATATTATACTGCCAGAATAACTCCATCTTTCCAATATTACTAGTGCTTCCGAAGGTAAGCACAGCATGAAATTCACTGGTAGTACATTCTGCATGTTAATGGGGAGGAGGGTTTCATGGACAGAGGCACTACTGCTGAGATATGATAGATGACTGTTTAAATTTAGAAACTGGGAAGGTATTTAATTAAGATTTACAAGGACAGATACTGTAAGTTAAATATCAGATGATTGTTAGAAGCATTGTAAAACATAGCTGTAACAATCCTAATTGTGATATAACTAAGCCTTGCCATCATTTAAAGCACAAGGAATTTTTCAGCTTCAGTCAGAGAAGATAAACTAGCAAAACGTCTTGCTGTCCTCAATTAGGGATGTCCACAAATTTCAGACATGCTGAATCCAAAGACCTATAGGAGACTTCACATTACTCTAGGTAGGCTTTTGACTCAGGATATTAAGAACTAAGTATTAATGCACTGAGATACAAATGACATGTGTGCACTCTGAATTATGTGCCAAAAGGTTGTATAAACCACTTGTTCACGAAAATCAGAAGCTATAATCAGAAGCAAGACTCAGAGAAGCTCTTTGTGTCAACTTCATAGCATTAGCCTAAGAAAGTAAAGTTTTGCCTTGCAGTCACTAGCTTTTCACCTGTTGTACTAAATCACAATTTAAAAATTGCTTAGATTTTTGCAAATTTTTTATGAAACTATACTTGGCTTTCTAAAATGTGTCTGCACACATGCATATATAAGTAACTGAAGCAAAAGAAGAAGTAGTCTCTCCATCTCACATTTACAGCTGAACTGTAAGTTGAAGTTTAACTTAATATTATCAAGTACAATGGGGTGCATCTGTATATCTGGGATACCCAGTCCACCCCTCTTTTTAGAAAATATGCTTTTGAAATAGAAAGGGGTGTAGTTCTGCACCTTGTAATTCCATGAAAGTTCCAAATGGCTAACAAACATTCACAAGGATGAACAAGGCTGGCTGTCTCAACTTGCCACCTTTCGTTTTAGTGAAAAGTATATGAGCTTATAAATAAGCTCATTTTCCTTGTAAGGCACAAAAAAGGGCACATAAAACCCAATATTAATTGTTATACACACACTTTGTGACAAATTTTGATGCCCATTCATAGTAACTAGATGAAAAATTAGAAGCATACTGATGCACCAAATTTCTTTTACTTACTTTTTTCTTAATTGGACTGAGTTTGTGTCCGTTATAGCCCAGTTTCTCCTAGTTCATGATCATAAATCATTTCCAACATGTCAACATAACACTGTGCTAGCCACATACCTATTGTTACATACCACAGTCTCCCTGGGTAGAGGCAATTATGTTTGTCCAGATTGGAAAAAAAAGCAGTAGATAAATTGGAGTATGGCAGGTAAGTTACGTGGTGTCATCTATTTCTAGCCTGATATAATGTCATAAATTCCCTCAAGAGATCTTGTGTATAATGCTTTCATGCACACAGACACACAAAAGATCACATTTCTAAACAGATTTTTTGTATTACTGTAGTAATGAGTAAATAGGTCTGAGTTCCTCTAGCAAAGTATATGTAGTGAAAACAGTTTCTAGCATTTGTCTCTATAGCTCACTACTGCTATTCCCTGAAGCTCTAATTCTGCTCTAGTCCTACTGCCCTAGAGAGTCATTCCACCACATCTGCACCACAGCTCCCTTCTAGGATTATATTGAATTTCTTGTCATCATATGGACTTTGTGACATATTAACTGGAGGTCATGTTGTTGATAAATTGGGGTTATGCCTTATTGACCAGCACATTGGCCTGGTGCCAAGACTATGCAGCGGACTGTGGCATATTCACTCCTTTGTAACTGCGTTTGCAGAAGTGAGAAGCTGAAGTGTCCTTGTTCTGCTGTTACTGACTTACATACGACTGCCAAGACATGAAAGGCCTGCTGGCAAAATTTCCTTGTTGCTTACCTTTTGCCATAGTATGTTAACTTAACACAGTCATATAGTTCATCCTAATTCTGGGGTGCCCAGTTTTCAACACTGAAATCTGTATTGAAGAGTAAGCGGTGGGTCTAATTTACTTATAAATATGGATACTTTTAAAAATAAAATTAAAAAAGTATTGCTACAATACTCTTTTCTTGGCATCTTCCCTGATGAGTGATAGAGAAAAGGTGCGGGGTTTTGGTTTGGGTTTTTTTATTCTGCGTATTCCCCTTCCTGTGCGCAGTGTTTATTACATAATTACAATTAGAAATGTTTCAAGTTTGTTCCCCCATTTCTGTTGCCCAAAGATGTGCTTGTCTTGTACGATGACTTCATACTTCTGAAAGTCAAGTATCTGCTTATGTCTAAGTAACCAACAATGACAATTTTAAGTGAAATTGTTGAAATGATAAAAAGCAAAGAGAACAGTGTGGAACATGTCTTAAAAATCTGACATTTGACTTTCATACTGTTATTCTCAAAGTAATTACGTTTCCCAGAAAAATATTTATGAAGTTTAGAAGTGCTAATTTGAATTTTAAAAGGAGGCTTAGCTCATTGTTTTTCCATGTCAACACTGGTTTGGTGCAAAAATGCTGGGCATTCTGAAGCCTGTTACTGTTCTGAGAGAGTTGAGGCTGTTCAGCCTGGAGAAGAGAAGGCTCCAGGGAGACCTTGTAGCAGCCTCCCAGTACCTAAAGGGGGCCTACAGGAAAGATGGGGAGGGATTTTTTTTCAGGAAGTGTAATGATAGGACAAAGGGTAACGGTTTTAAACTGAAAGAGCGGAGATTTAGATTATATATTGGGAAGAAATTCTGTACTGTGAGGGTGGTGAGGCACTGGAACAGGTTGCCCAGGGAAGTTGCAGATGCCCCATCCCTGGAAATGTTCAAGACTAGGTTGGATGGGGCTTTGAGCAACCTGCTCTAGTGGGAGGTGTCCCTGCCCATGGCAGGGGGGTTGGAATTAGGTGATCTTTAAGGTCCCTTCTAACCAGAACCATTCTATGACTCTATGATTCTCTGATACTGTGCTAGTTCAGAGCACTCTGGTTCGCCTTCAGAAGGGGCAATACAGAGTTTGCAGCAATGTCTCCAGCTGACCCAATAGTCCCAAACACCATTCTCTGCCAAAAACATTCAAGGTGCTTTAGAGCACTGTGTGCTTGATACTAAAGCAAGTTTCATTTTAAAAAAGCTTGAAAATCTATTAGTCATTTATACTAAGAATTCATATCGTGTTTGCTATTGAGCGAAGCTTTTTGAAAATGCTTCTCCTAGTCTGTAAATATTTCTGTAGTATTTCTCACCTCATGACTTTGTAATTTCCTGTAGTGAGCAAATTGGGCACAAACAACAAGAAGCCTTGAATCCAGATTATTATCTTTTCTGTTGCTATATAATTTTTATTGGATATTATAGAGCCTGGTAATTTTCAAGGAATAGTCATATTGAAAAGTTCATGAGAATAACCACAAATTCATGAACTGTGAAGGTGATGCATTGAAATAAATCATATTAATTTGGCACTAGATTTGAAAACTGTCAAATAAATCCTCAGAACATGATAATAAAAAAAAAACAGTAGAAACATGACAACTTATACTATGAATGAGCCTTTTTAACATAAATAATTTAGTCAATCAAAAATAGTCGAAATTTTAAAGATAATATGATTTCTGAGCTGTCAAGAAAGATTGAATTCCAACAGTTATTCTATTGTTGCAGGAAAAAAATGAGTCAATATCAGCTTGGTCCAACCAGCCACCAATTTAATGCAAATTAGTTTAAGATGCAGTTAACTTAACTTAAGCCAGTCAGTACCATCTGCAGAGTCAGAAGCTAAGTTTTTACTGCTGAATAAAAGAGGTCAAGGCTAATGAGCACTGACTTGCTTTACATCGTTTAGGACTTAGTCCTTTCTAAAGCAGTTTGCTCTTGGAGAAGGCTTTTTGAAGCAATGCAGGGACTGCAGTAGGAATTTGGCAGTATGGACCACCCTTATTTTTATTTAGCATAGACTTAGTCTTAGCTGTATTACCAGTTCAAGACCACCCTCAAAATTAAGGTAACTAATTTCAAAATATGCTTTTACTAAAACCAGTATTGGAGCTAATTTTATATAGGAGCTAGGTTTTAGCACAACTAAGTTGTGAATATTTGCTAAATAATCCTGTCAGATGAGCAGTTTTAGAGCTGCAACTAAGTTGTGAATATTTGCTAAATAATCCTGTCAGATGAGCATCACTGAATTATGGGTAACTCGTGTGCATGATTTAAACCTTCCTGAAAAACAAGGTAATAATGAACATTTAAATTTCAGCTAAACAGGGATGTACACCAGATCAGTAAACAGCAGCTGATAACTGTCTGACAGTTGTATACCCATAGCCACAGATTCATTTAAAGAAAAGTAGATATCACTAAAACTAAAGAACTAATTTTTAACCAAACTCATTTCAAGCTAAACCAATTTATTGTGCCCAGATTTTGAGCTATTTGAGTTAAGCCCTTGAAACTTCTCTAATTCAGACAAAACCAGCACTACACACTGACCTTGCACCTGTCTTTGTTCCAGATGTTGATCTGTTTGGCCATGTGGTGTCCGTGCATTGAGTAAATTAATTCTTTCCATTTTGCCCAGATGCTCTGTGAGGATGAAGAATGTCTAATCAAATTCAACAGTTGTCATTTGGACACTGTGACTCTCATATCCAGTTCCAAATTTCTGCTTCCAGTTGTCACTTATTACTATTTAAATATCTTTCAGCACTTGGACTGTTAATTTACCTGATCACGAACAAGATCCAAAAAGACACCTTCTGGATACCAGGAGTGGGATGTATCCTACTCATCAAGTGGGCATCTCTGTCTAAGCCTGCCAGACAGGTTCCCTTCCCAGGCAATGAAGAGAAACGGTCACTTTTAGGGTATGGTTCATCTAACTCAAGGCATCTGTATTAGGATAAGTTTCTATATCACCTATGATTTTGCCTGCATTCAATTACTTTGGTATTGAAAGCTTTATGCATGTACGAGTTGCTACCATCTTGTATAAGGTGTCCACCAGAGCAACTGTCTTAATAATATGCAAATTTGAGATTCAGACCTTTCTATATCAACATCTTCTGAAGAGACTAAACTGCAGTGTGCACTCACAGCCACCAGTACACAGGTCATTGAATTCAGTACAAAACATATCCACTTGTGTCATTTTCATTCAAAAGTGTTGAAAGAAGTCATGTCCTTTCTCAACTTTTGTGTGAGAGACTTTTGATTGCAGAGTTTTCCTGAACACATGAAAAAACTATGTTCTATGTTAGCTTCAGCTAAAAAGGCTACAATATTACTTATCGGGGCCACCAAAGAGCTGAAAGTAAAGATCAAACAGCCATTCTATTTATGCCTTCTGCTGAAATGCAACCACCGAGCCCACCCAACTACAAAAAGTATATTATACCAGATACAGACTCCAGAAAAGCCATGTTTGCATATTTCGGTCACCCTCCATGATAGCAAACTTTTGATCTCCACTCCTAAGGGCCATCAGTCCATTTTAAACCAGAGGCACAGCATAAAACATGCAAAGAGTGAGGTACTAGTCTTACTTCCCAGGAAAATGTATTACTTCTTTGTCTACTGTTTTAACTATGAGTATTTTCAGATTAAAATATCAAAGAATGAGCTGTAACCATTCTGTTATGGTCAAAAAGATGACAAATAATTAAAATTAAAAAAAAAAAAAATATGTGTTTAATCCTAACATCAGATGGACATTTATATCAGCACGGCAGAAACGGCTTTAATTTTCAACAGACATGAAGATTGCGGACACATGCCACTCTGCAGCCTTTTAGATTTCTCATCCTTCCCTTGTGTTTAGGGTTTGGCAAAAATCACTCCTTTCCTACATCAGATTTATGGAACCCACCTCCAGAGCACAGTGGCTGAGAGACCTGGGGAAGGAATCCGCATTTTCTTCCATAGTTCTCAAACTGTCCTCAGAAATTGCCAGTTGATCACCAATCATGCTCTGCGTGGGTCACCAGAATTAAAAAAAAATGCTGCTATGTGGCAGGATTTAGGCAAGGAAAGCAGCTCAAGAAGACATGCCTCTGTTGAGAAAAGTGAGCAAGCTAAATGAATAATAATAAACATTATTAATGCATTTTATGACATCTCCCCAAAAAACCCCTTGTCAGGTCTGGTGGGCTACGCTGTGGGCTGCAGTTGGTGGGCTCCTGCTCCAAGGAGAATGAGAACAATGTTCAAAATAAAACTGAGTTAACAGGTTCCACAATACTGCTAAGTAACAAGTGAAAAATATTTACTGACCATGGAATATATGGAACTTGTTATCTAATGAAAAACATAATTGATCATAAGAATCTGCAGTTGCAATCCACGCCTTCTGAGAGTTACCAGATCAGATATCTCAAAGGCAGTTATTAATTCCATATCTTTAGCTCTTACAGGGTGATTGCGTAGGCTGGGGATTAATGTGATGATTGAAGTACTTAACCAATCCTCTTTTAACCCTCTGTCTGGTTGAGTGCCAGACCAGGAATTGTTATCATAAAATTGACTGGGAGAAAAGAGAATAAAATCTGGTAGCAGCTCACTCTGGTTGATGACTAGGTCAAAACAGAGAATTGAAACGGGAAGGGCTGTGAAAAAATGCAGCAAAAACCATCTTTCTCCGTAGTGCTCTGCAGTCTCCTTATATCTGTGTTCCTGAAACAGAGGCTCTTTCATTACAGAAATATTAAAAATGAATGTTCCTGAATTATGTTTTGCATGGAACATGTAAAATCCAAGCCAAACAGTTTTGTCCATTGCTTTTGTTAACACAGACGCTCACGAGGTTCCAGAGGTTAATAAATGCATTAACATGCAAGGATTAGAAGGTAATGGTAAATAAAACCTTGAGTTTAGGAAGTAATAGCATTAAAAATCAATCGTTCCTTCAGAAGAGACTAATGGAACCACTTAAATTATTCTGCCATTACAAGGTTTCTTTTCTTAACCAATTAAGGACAGAATAAGCAAATTAGATTATTAACACAGAGGCCCACAGATCTCTGTAACTATAATAAGATTTTTTCTATAGATATAGTGGGAGAGAATGGAACCACTTAGATGTAGAGGAATACAGTTGAACCTCTTCTTGAAACCTTCATACTCCATCCTAAACCTGTCACTTGTGTTTGCATAAGGACAGAGGATACTAATCATTAGACCTTATTGATGTGAAAATTATGCAGGTATGCAGCCTTCTGAACACCATAATTAGTTTTAAAAACCTAAAATTATTTCATACAGCAAAACTACAGAAAAATTGGCTACTGTGTTGTGTTTTATATCTTTGCCAGGAGAACCACAAATCCTGTAACAGGGTACCTTCTTGTTCACTTCAGCAGATTAAGAGCTTTACCATCTTTGTGAGACTTCTGACTATACTACACCAAAAGAGATTCTGACCAAATATTAATTATTTATTTTTCATTTTTATTATTGCTAGTATAAACTGGAGATAGAACAGTTAAAAATAGTTATCAACTAAATGCAGATCAATGATGAATTGAAGAACCTGATAATAATGAAACGGAGCAGATGCAGAACAGGTAAAAAAAGGAGGGAAATGAAACTATATTCATTGTTGCAGAAATTGAGATATAGCCAATAGAGGATTACAGCTCTTCTTTTAAAATTAAAAAAAAAAAAAAAAAAAAAAAAAAAAAACTGAATTTCCTTATAAAGT
>VXBH01001172.1:658-13486 GCA_013400035.1 Rynchops niger
CGTCAGCGCTCGGCGGCGCCCACCCGGCAGCGCCCGGCGACACCCCTTGGCACCCCGCTGGTTTCTGTCGCTGCCAGCCGGTGCCCTGGTGGCACTCACCAGCTCCCGTGGGTGCCCATCGGCGCCCACTGCCACCCGTCGGTGCCTGATGGCACCCACCAGCGCTCACCGGGGTCCCCGGGCACCTGGCGGTNTGTAGCTGATGCCGTGGGGGGAGTAGCTGTGGTGGGCGCAGACGTTGCAGGCGCGGGTCATGGTGCCGCCCGTGCTGCTCCTGCGGGCAGAGGGGCGGCACCGTCAGCGCTCGGCGGCGCCCACCCGGCAGCGCCCGGCGGCACCCCTTGGCACCCCGCTGGTTTCTGTCGCTGCCAGCCGGTGCCCTGGTGGCACTCACCAGNGCCCGGTGGCACCCAGTGGTGCCCATCGGTCCCCAGTGGTGCCCGTAGGGGCCCATCAGTCTCCCAGTGATGCCCATCGCTCCCCAGTGGTACCCAGAGTGCCCATCAGCCTCCCAGTGATGCCCATCGGTCCCCACCGGTGCCCATCAGTCCCCAGTGGTGCTCACTGGTCTCCAGTAGTCCCCAGTGATGCCCGCTGGTACCCAGTGGTGCCCACCAGTGCCCATTGGTCCCCAGTGGTCCCCAGGCTGCCCATCCGTCCCCAGCACCCGGCATGCCCATCAGTCTCCCAGTGATGCCCATCAGTCCCCAGCGGTGCCCGTTGGTCCCTGATAGTGCCCAGTGGCACCCGCCGGTGCCCGCTGGCCCCCTGGCCCTCACCTGCAGTCGCTGCAGGCCCGCTGGCACTCCTTCCGGCGGTAGCGGCAGATCAGCGCCCCGATGAGGAGCCCGAGCAGGCTGAGGAGGAGGAGGGAGCCCAGGATGGAGCCCACGATGATGCCCGCTTGTCTTCCTCCTGGGGCGGGAGCACAACCTGTCACCGCCGGCCTCCCCACCGGCTGCCCACTGGTCACCATGCCCCCGGTGGCACCCTGGCACGCAGGGCGACCCCCGGCAGCACCTTTTCCCACGTGCTGGCGGCACTTACTTGGCGCAGGGCTGAGGTTGATCTGGCAGACGGAGTAGCCCACGCGGTTGGTGACGCGGCACTGGTAGACACCGGTGTGCACCTCCGACAGGCTACGGATCAACAGGTCGCCAGGAGCACGTCCTGCCGCGGAGAGGGATGGTCCCGTCAGCCCCGGCACCCTCGGGCACGGGCACACATGGGGACACCCACCGAGCCGGCCGCACGCAGCCATGGGCACCCACCACCGCCAAGCGCTCCCAGGCAGGGACAGCCCAACCCATGGGCACCCCCTGGGTGTCCCCTCCTCCCCCCTGGCTGGGTGCAGCCCCCCCACTAGCACCCACCTTGGATGGTGCCGGAGGGCAGGCGTCCCCCGCCGTAGCCATCAGCCAACTTGGCCCACTGGTAGGCCAGCGGGGAGGTGCCCCCCCGGCTGTAGCACCGCAGGAGGATGCTGCTCCCTTCTATCACCTCCCCCTCGGTCCAGCACTGCGGGGTGACCGGCTTCTCTGCGGGGAGAGGGACACCGTCACCGCCAGGGCCACCGGGGGCCACCTGGGGTGTTGAGGAAGGGGACACGGCAGGGAGGAGGCTCACCTTGCACAGTGACGATGACCTCGTGAACGGCCACGGTGTTTTTCTTCACCCGGCACTGGTAGGTACCGGTGTCGGAGACCTGCAGGTCGGCCAGGCGGATGGAGGCGTCGTACTGGCTGGGGTCATTCTGCACGAAGGCCACCCGGTCCTGCAGCCCCGAGCCGCTGCCGTAGTTGACATGGTGGTCATGGTAGGACAGGAACTGGTTGGAGAAGCAAGTGGGGAGAGTGGGTGGGCTGGGCCAGGTGGGGGGACCTGGGGCTGCCGCTTGCCCGGACCCTTCCCCTGCCCTGCCAGACGCTGCCTGCCCTGCTGGGCTTGGTCTGGTCCTTCCAAGCCCTGCCTGGTCCTTCCCTGCCCATCCAGACCCTGCCGGCCCTGCCTGCCCTGCCTGCTCGACTGGGCTCCCAGCTGGTCCATCCCAGCCCTACCAGCCCGGTGGGGACGGCAGCTGCTGGGACAAGTGACACTCACCACATTCTCTGGGCCGGTCCGTTCGGGCGTGATCTGGATCCACTCGATGCCCAAACCTTGGGGACCGTTGTCTTCGGGTTCCAGGACGTAGGGGCAGCCCAGCTTCACCGAGTCGCCCTTGGCCAGGTACAGCACCTCCCGGCCCTTGCTGTTGATCCTGACGGCCAGGAGAGCTGGGGAGAGAACGGCACCCGTCACGCCGGCTGGGGAGCGCGGGGACACCTGCACCCACCCACCGCCCCCCCAATGCATCCCGACCCATGGGGAGCAGGGACGGGGCAGGGGCTCCCAGTGGGGCTACGTCCCCTGAAGCTGAGTCGGGGACAAAGGGACACGGTGGTCTCCATGCCACCCGCCCAGCTCCTTTGTGCCACGTGTGGGTGTCAGGGCAGGACCAGCCCCGGCTTCTCTGCTGACCACGGGGCGCATCCGACACGCGGCTGGGCAGGGACCCCCACCCACCCCCGGCTCCATCCTCGTCGGCACGGCTGCAGGAGCGGGTCCGAGAGCGGGGATCCCTCAGCGCCTACCTGGCAGGAGACCCAGGAGCAGGAGCAGGCTGGCGCCGTGCCCTGCCATGACGCTGCAGCCGTGCCGGGTGGCGAGGAGGAGAGGGAGCGGAGGAGGCTCCGAGGCGACGGGGCAGCCGGCCGCGCGGGGCTGCTTTTACATGCTGGGGCCGGGGCGCTCCTCCCTGTGGGGCGGATGCCTTTGGGATGACTGAGTGGCTCCAAGCTGTGCGTGAGCGATGCCGCCCTGCTCCACTCCCTACCTGGTAATTAAGCATCACCATGCCATGGGCTCCCATCCAGCCGGACCCACGGCGGGCAGCGCGGGGCGAGGGGCACCAGCAGCCCCCTGGGGCACCCGGAACAGGGATCGGGGGGCCATGGACCCCCACGGTGCCTGGTGGCTGGTATCCCGGGGTGGGCACTGGTGAATTGAGGGTGGGTGGTGGGAAAAGGCTGCCTGGGACCCCCCCCCACCCCCACCCCGGAGCAGCCTGAGCATCACCCCATGAAAGTGCCGGCTTGGCCCCATGCAGGTCCCAAAAGGCTTTTGATGTCGGGGCACTCAGGACAATCCGAAGAGCTTAAAGGTGTGGTTTGACCATGGGCTTAAGCTCCCGCAGATCCCTCCTCTGGTCCTGCCCCCCGCCTCAGTGAGAGGGCACAGGTCTACTGTGGGGACGGTGGCACCCAGCGAGCCCACGACGGTGGCACTGCTGAGACACCATGGCTGGTGCTCCAGGCCGCGGCTCGCTGCGCGGGGCCATGGTGGCACGGCGGCAGCAGGGGCAGCACACCCCCGGCCACCCTCAGCACAGCAGAGGGGACAAGCGGTGGGGCTGGAGGAGACTGGGAGAGCCGGAGGGGAGGAAGAGAGGGGCCGAAACCTGCTGGAATCTGAGGGCAGGGGTTGGGGAAGGGATGCTCTGCAGTGAGATGGAGGGGTTGGGACAGGGATGCTTGGCAACGGGTAGCGGAGTTGGGACAGGGATGCTCGGCAGGGATGGAGGAATTGGGACAGGGATGCATGGCGGTGGATGGATGGGTTGGGGACAGGGATGCTCGGCAGCAGTTAGAGGAGTTGGGAGGGGGATGCTTGTCAGCGGATGGAGGGGTTGGGGACAGGGATGCTTGGCCATAGATGGAGGATTTGGGGACAGGGGTGCTCGACTGAAGATGGAGGATTTGGGGACAGGGAGGCTCGACTGTAGATGGAGGAGTTGGGGACAGGGATGCTCGGCCATAGATGGAGGAGTTGGGGACAGGGATGCTCAGCAGAGGATGTCAGGGACCGCTCTGGGGGTGCTGAGCCCCATGGGGAGCCCCAGCCGGGGACACTCTCGTGCCTGTGTCCCTTGGCGGGGCCGGGCTGGCTGAGCCCCACACTGGGCTGCCCCGGCGCTGTGGGTCAGGCCCCATGCCCGCCTCACCTGTGCAATGCCCTGCGGCACGGCACGGCCATGCTGGTGCTTTCCAGACCGTGACTGCCCCGGCCGGCCAGGCGGCACCACCCAGCCGGTCCCAAACACCAAACACTCCCTGGGGCCAAGAGCTGCTCCATTTACTGGCCACAAGTTGAGCTCACCGCTGCCGGTTAACCCTTACCGGCCCCGTGCTGGGAATTGGGGACGAGCCCGGCACACGTTTCGCCGCGTCTGTGATTTCGGGCCCCCCCTCCGTCCTGTGTGTGGCCTGGCCCCCAGGGTGTCACCAAGGCCGTGACGGGGCCGTGGCTCACTGCGGCGCGGGGCTCGGTGCCGGCACGGTGCCGTCTCCCCGACCCCGGTGACTCCTGCATTCCTTGGCACCACGGGGAGCCCGGCGCACGCAGGAAGGGTGGGGAAGCCGCTCCACCCCGGCCAGCCAGTGGTCACAGCCCCCTCGGTGGCTTTGAAACCCTCCGGGCTCAGCCTGGCCTAGAAAAAGGCCATGACAGCCCGGCCGAGGAGGTGACCCAGAGTGACACGGCCGGCGTGTGGCCACTGGGCACCAGGGATGGAGGCGTGGGTGGCCGAGGCCGGTGTTGGGCACGGCAGATGCTTTCTGGGCTGGCCACGGGTGCCGAGGGGTCGCAGAGGGCTTGGTGGCCATCAGGGCTTGCACGGGGTCGGCTCTGAGGTGGCCCTTCAGCCCCTGCCCCAAAAGGGACGGCACCGCGGCGCCTGGCTCCGTCACCACATGGGGACACGCAGCGGCTGGAGAAGAGACAGGGAGGAGATAACGAGAGGCTGCGGCGTTTCGTCCTCCCGATTTTCCCAGCTCAGGGCTCCCGGCAGAGTCCTCCGAGCCGTCCCCCCCTGCCCTGGGCAGTCGCGCCTTTGCCGGCTCTCCTTATTTTTCAGCTGCTCTGACAATTAATCAGAGCCACTCCCATGGGATCCCGTCCCTCTGAAGCTGCCAGTCCCTATCCCAAATGGATTTTAAATGTTTGCATCATGCTCCCGTCTTTTGGCTTTGCCCCTGAAAGAAGGCCGCTGCCCGCAGGGCCCGGAGGTGACACCTCGGTGAGAAGGTGGCACTGCCAGGGCTGGTGTGGCCAGGGCTGTGTGTGTGCGGAGAAGAGCCCGGCTGGCTCATGGGCACCCTACCTGAGGTCCCCCCGCCATGGCTGGGAACACCCGAGCTGCTTCGGTGGTGACACCGAGCTGTGCCGAGGGCTTGGGGACACTCCTGGCCCCTCCGAGGACGAGGGCCAACTCGGACATCTCTCTCCCGGAGGAGACGGGCAAAGGGCGATCGGTGTCCCGGGGAGGTCGGATGGTGAACCTTGGGGCTACCCCAGGCTCAAGGGGCAGCTCCTGGCCCGCAAATCCAAAAGGAGAAGGATGAAAGACACCGTCTGCTCCATAAAACATCTCTGTTGGTAGAAAACTCAGCCTAAGAACACGGAAAGCCCTAAGTCGCCGGGGAGCCGGAGTTCTGCTCCCGCTGGGGCTGAGCCTGGCCGGGGGCTGCGCTCGCTCGGTGCAGGGCCCTCCGCTCCACCTGGGCACAGTATTTCTCGGGGATGCCGGAGGCTCTGTGGAGAGGGAAAAAAAACCTCATCAGGCACTCCGTGCCACGCCGGAGCTGAGCTTTAACTCCCCCGGAGCGGATCCTGTTGGATGAGGACGCCAAAGGACCCGTGAGGTGGCCCGGGGGTCAGGAGACGGTGGGAAGGCAGGAAGGACGTGCGGGGGGCCGGGGATGTACGTGGCCAGCGGCAGCACATCACCTGAGCTCCCGCATCTTCTGCTGCTTGAACTGGGCGATGCGTTGGCTGCGCTGGCGAGCCTCCTCCTCCAGCCGCCGGCACTCCTCGAAGGCGGCCACCCGCTCCCGCGCCAGCTGCTGCTGACGCTCCCGCATCTGGCGCCGGATGTCGTTGGCGTGGGCGAGCTGCCGACCTGCCCTCCGCGCCTCCTCCGCCTTCTCCTTCTCCATCTGCTCCTGCTGGACCCTGCCGGAGGGACAGGGGCAGGCGAAAGGGGGCTCCAGCCCCTGTAGGTGCCGATAACCCACCCACGGGGGCTTTGGCCAGCACCGGAGCCACCTATTATGCCAACTTGTCACCAGGAGCCCCCATGGTAGCCCCCCTGCCACCGTGTCACCCATCTCTCAGCCCCGTTTTGCAGGGCAGGGTCCCTCCACCTCTCCGGTGAGCTCCCAGCACCGTCGTCGTCCCCCCTCTTCACCTGAGGATCCTCTCGAACTCCTGTCGGTCCTGCTGCACCTGCACGGCCATGCCATGCTCCCGCTGGGCGATCTGCTCCAGCCGGCTCCGCTTCAGCATCTGCTCCAACTCGGCTTTCTGCCGGGCCGCCTCCTTCTCCTTGCGCCGCCATTCTCGCTCGGCAGCCTCCTGGCTGCGCTTGGCCCTCAGCGCGTCCTGCCGAAGCACGGCAGGGTGGGGGGGGACATTGATGACGCTGGAGGGGACACAGAGGGCTTCCCGCAGCCGGGGGGGGAGGCATGGAAGAGCTTGCCGGTGTTTTTGCCCCAGCGCCACGGTCAGCGCTGCTGGAGGACCTCACCCGGCTCCAGGCGCTGGTCCAGACCCACCACATCCAGGGGAGCTTCCGATGCGCTGGGGGGGTGACGGGGAAGGTGGCGAGCGAGCCCGGGGCCCGTCAGCTGCTCACCTGCTCTGCCTGGTGGTCCTGGGCCCTCTCTTGCATGGCCCTCAAGCGTGCCATCTCCTTCTCCTTCTCCCGACGGATTCTCTCCTGCTCAGCTTCAAACTCGGCCTCCCGCTCCTGCATGGGACAAGAGCGGCGCGGCAGCTCCGGCGGCACCTCTGCTGCCACCGCTGGGCCCGCGCCAGGGCCACACACCGTCCTCTTACCATTTTCTGCCTCTGGAACTCGAGCACCCGCTCGTCCGCCATCCTCTCCTGCTCCCGCTGCTCCTCCTTCAGCCTCTGGTTCTCGTCATTGATGCGTTTAATCTCAGCCTGGATTTCCTTCTGCTGCTCCTGTCTCCGCTCCAAGTCCTGAAACGACGCGGAGGGTCCGAACTCTTCCAGGTCTGCCTTCCCCAGGGCACGGCAGCACTTTCTGAGGATGCCTCAACTTCCCGAGGATGCTCCAACTTCCCCAAGAGACCAGAGCTTTAGTCCTGCCGCCTCTTGGCTCCACACATCAAGCCTGGCTTAACCCAGCGCTGGGTCACCCTTCCAAGAAGGTGAAAAACTAACTCTGTCCCCCCCCTGCTCCCCAGCGGGTCACTGGTGGCACCTTCAGGTCCTCCATCTTCAGCTTCTCCAGGTATGCCAGCATCTCCCGAGCCTCCTGGTCCCGCTGCTCGGCTCTCACAGCCCGCTCCTCCGCGTTCTGCTCCATCTGCTTCACGATCTCCTGCCTCCCTCTGCAAAGAGAGCGGAAGCGTTCCCTCTGGCTCCGTCCCACTCCCAGAAGCAGAAATTCCAGCAGAGACATCCGTCTGCTGCCTCGTGCTGCCCGGTCCAGCGGCAGAGACTGGGAGAGATGCTGTGGTGTGAAGCCGGGAGTTATCCCAGCTCCGGCACAAAGTCTGGGAAGAGGATGGGATGCCTCCGCGGGGAAAAGGGAGCCTTCTGCAAACCTGATCAGCTCCTGCCGCCGCCTGCGCTCCAGCTCCTCCCGCATCTCTTCGGCCTTTTTCCTCTCCACCTCCATCATGGTGGCCAAGCGCTTCTCTTCTTCCTCCAGCTCTTTCGCGATGAGCTGCTTCTCCAGGAGCTGCGTGTCCCGGATCATGTGGCACTTGGCGCCAAGGATCAGCTGTGGGGACAACAGGTCTCCCTGGTCTCCGAGCCAGACAGGGCAGCGGCAGCAGGGACAGACACAGGGAACGAGGGGGAAAAGGGAAGGAGAGGAAGATCCTGGATTGCAAGTAGAGGAGGGTTTAGGTCTAGAGTAGCTCGGTTAATCTCACGGGAGCTCACGGCGGCCCGTCGGAGCGAGCAGCTCGGTCCTGCGGTGCCGGGTGGCGGCGGGGAGCCGCCGTCCTCTCCCTACCTCGCTGAATTCCTTGATCTCGTCCTCCTGCTCCATGCGCATCCTGTTGGCCCGCTGCAGCAGGTTCTGGGCTCGCTCCCGCGCCTCCTCCTCCAGCTCGCTCAGCTTCCCCGTCTGCTGCTGCAGCGCGGCCTTTTCCTTGGCCGCGCTCTTGCGCTCGCTCACGGCCTCCTGGGGGATCAGGCAGGGCTGCTGAGAGCCGGACGCCCTCCCCGGGGAGATCCAGGGGCATGGCCGGCTCCTCCAGCCCTCCCCACACCCCTGGCTCAGACACCCCGCTCCCTTGAGCGGGAACGCAGCACGGGGGCTTCGTCACGGCTCACCATGGGCTGGGGAGGGGGGAAACCAGGGTGGGATTCCTTCTCCCAGCCACGGACCGGGCAAACCCAGGGATCCTGCACAGCCCTTTCTGGGATGGGGACAGGGGAAGACACCCGGCCGAGCTGCCTCCCTGCCCCAGCAGCGACAGGCGCAGCAAAATGGGGGCAAAAAAGGGAGAAAGGTGGTGGCCCCCGGAGGTGGAGCATCTCTGACCCACAGGGATGGTTCTCCCTGGGTGCACCCACTTCCACCCATGGCCTGGGAGCTGCCAGTGAGCGGGGAAAGACGGCACAAGGGGGGAAAAAATGCCTACGAGAGCGGCTTCCTTCTCCGCTTTGAGGGCTGCCAGCTTGGCCTCGCGCTCCTCCTTGGTCAGGACTCGGGCTGCCGCTTTGATGCGCTGGAAATCCTCCTGCCCCATAATGAGGTGTGCTGCTGGGTTCTCCGCGGGGACGCTGGGCACAGGGAGAAAGAAGTGAGCGGCACCGAGCCTCCAACAGCTCCCCGGTCCCTTCTCCGCGGGGACGTGGGACCTGCCGGGGCTGCCCAAGAGCCCCGGAGTCAGCCCGGAGTCGCCCTGGAGCGATGCAGGAAGCACCGGCGCCGGAGAGGGGACCCAACTGGGGGGAGGACGAAAGAGAAAGTGCCGTGAAAGCGTGTCCGTGCTGTGATGCATGCAGGGGGATGACGGGATGCTCGGCGGGGTGGCCAGGGCCCTCCTGGGAAAACCCCCCAAACATTCCCAGTCAGCCCCAATAAATAAAATGCTGAAAGCATTTCAATCCCACGTGACTTTCCCAGACCTCATTTGGGAAAATTTTGACCACTGCCTTGACCTTTTTTCAGCGGGACACGCTGCTCGTCCCTGCTTCCTCCCCCTAGACTGACTGTCGCTGCTCCTGCGGCCAGAGTCCGGGGAGCAGAAGCTGCTGTCTCGCTCTGTTTAATGACACCCAGCCCGCTCGGGCTCCAGATCCGCAGAGTTCGGCTTCGGCTCTGCTCGCCCCGGGAATCCAGCGGGCATGAGATGAGGAAAAGCGGAGCTGCCCGGACAAAGGAGCGCAGAAGGTTCCCTCCCGCCACCACCCCGGCCACTGCGGAGCCACCAACTCCTGCCCGTGACTCAACCCTGTGGCTTAGAGGAAATCACCGAAGCTCTCGGTGCCCCCATTTCCCCACTTGTAAAAATGTGGATAATAACACGGGGCTGTTTTCCAGTAGCAGCCTGTAACTCCTGTAAGGAGTTAATTACTCTTGGTATTACTCAGATACCATGGTGACGCGTGTGGCGCAGAAGCGTGTATTAACCAAATGCATAGAGCACTTTGAAGATGTTCAGGACTAAGAATTTACTCATTATTATTGTGTGTCACCTTTCATCCACCCTCGTGAATATGAACAGATACCTGCATAATGATCGCTGGAGAGCCGCATCACAGCATCGGATTCCAGGACGCTTTAAAGAATGGCTAATGGTCACAACGGCACTAATAAATGTAATAATACACTGGCCCAGTCGTTCCCAGTGTTTGGGTGACCAGCCTGGGATGTCTAGGGCCTGATTTTCAGGAATGAAAGCAGCACAAACAGTTTCCATCGGCTTCGGATGGAGCGGCGGCCGTGAGACACAGCTGCAAATTGGCCCTCGGCTTGGGGCGCTGGGTCAAATAAAAACGTGAGTCTCATAAAACCGGCCGCGAAAACCCGAACCGGTGTCTCTGCGCCTTCTCGCTCCCCTCAAAACCCCAACCCCGACCGTCCGTGAGGCGGCTGGCACGTTTTCCGGGGCGTTAAGGGCATTACGCGGAAGGTTCAAAACAGGAAGCGAAAGACGAACCTCGCGCCCGCGCAACTACAAGGAAAATTTAGGGAGGTCAAAATGAGGTTAAATTGGGCTAATGGCCCTATTCTCGTCTATGTGCTGCAGGCTTTTAACGAGTGCAGTAATTAGGGCTGGGGTTCTTACAGTTCAGCCTTGCTTATAAAACATCCCTGCAGAGAAACGGTGTGCTCCCGACGCTCCGCTGCCTTTTGCACNGGTTGTTGGTCCCAGAAGGAGCTTTTCTGGCTGCGGAAGTTTTACGTCGCTTTTCAGCGCTTCTGGTGATGATTCAGTGCCTCTGTAAAATGCCCAGCGCTCGGCGCTTGCCGGCTCCGTCGCTGCCCAAGCCAGGCGGATGGGAGCCCATCCCTCCTCCCCCCGGAGATGTCCCGGCAAACAGCAGGAGAAACTCCGAGAGGGTGCTGCGACGGACGCGAAAAGGGGCCCCGAAAGCTCCTGGGAGCCGCCAGCCGGGCCCAGACTTACACGAGGTGGCGGATGAAGTCCTTGGTGATGAGCTGGATGGTCTCGGGCTTGCGCTCGCCAGCAGGCGACGCTTTGGGAGCGGTCTGCGCATCCCGAAGGATCACCAAGGGGCTGCTGGAGCGCGACTGCTGCAAGGTCTGCAAGAAAGGACGGCATTACCTATGGGTCCCCCACCACCATCCCCACTCCGTGCCCATCTCTCTGCCCCCCAGCTCCGGGGCGCAAGAGGACCCGCGAGCTCGGGATGACAAACGCCCTCTCGCAGCAGTGGAGTCCGGGCACGGGAAGAGTTTTTTGGGACATGGGGAGAACCAAAAAAGTCCCTAGAGCACTGGTTTTTACTATAAAAAAAACAACCAACTGTGCATCAGCCTCACACACAGATGTGAAGTAAAGGACAAGCTGATGCTCAAGCATCATCTCGGCCACTTTGAGATGACGGCAGCCCTGCCCTGCTCACCTGTGGCCACCGGCACCTCCGTCCTGCTGAGCCCCACGGATCCAGGGAAAAACCCCCCAAACTGACCCAAACTCACTGGGGGCTGGCAGGGGGGGTCCTGGGGAGGTGGCAGGGGGGCCAGGTCTGGGGCTCAAGGTCTGGCCTTGCAGGCCATTCACAGAATCAATCACAGAATCAACCGGCAGGCGGCACTGGGCAGAAACCAGTCCTCCCAGTACAGCCCGCGCTGGTGCCAGTCCCTTTGCTTGAGCCGAGACTGCCACCTAGTGAAGGTCCCCCGGTTGGGCGGGGGTGTGACTTGGGGACCTCACTCCTCACCCCCAGGCCAGGGTGGGCGCTGGGAGCCCCCCGAGGGGGTGGGAGCAGCTGAAGGATGTCCCAAACATGCGTGGGGCTGCCCCACGGAGCCTCCGACCCGGCCGCAGGGTGTCTGAGAGAGGCAGGAACGGGAACCCCGTCCACCCCCGGCGAAGCCGCTGACAATCCTGTGGGAAGGAGCATTTTGGGGAGCAGGCACCGGTGTCTGCGGAGCAAACCTCCGGCAGCCCAGCGGGACGGTTCCCCGGCCAGGAGACCCAGGTCAGCCCCGGTTTTGGCTTCCCTGAGCCCAGCCGCGGCGCTGGCGTCCCACCAAACCCTCCCCCGGGTGAGGGAACCACGAGAGCTGTTCTAAGACACACACAGATGTGTGGTTTCCCTTGTATTTCTATTTACTAGTTCAGCTTTAAAACCCTAAGTGACTGCTGGAGCCAATCCTCCAGCCGGCCGGCTGCTGAGCGGTTCCCCGGGAACTTGCCGCCGGCAATATTTCTATTTTACAGGCCTGCCATATTTCCTTTTTATGGGTTTGCTGACCCCAAACCACGGGTTCTGCCGCAGCCCAGCACGGTAGGTACCGGAGCGGCTTCCCAGCCACCACGGGCTGTTGAATTAAAGGGTTTGGCACTGAAACACCCCCGCAAACAAAGATAATAGTGTTATTCACCTCAGCCAGCTCGCACGTTGTCCCCGAAGCCAGGAGAACTCCTGGGACTAGACCTGGATTAATCTCGGGGAAGTCAATTAACACCCAGAGGAGTGTTACGACATTTTTATCTAAGCGCCCCGAAGGCCTTCGCGATAACAGATCGTAAACCTGCCCCAGGGCTGCTCGGCTTTGCGGGGCGTCCGAGGCACACGGACCCGCTCCCAAACCCTGGGCATGGCCGCCGGCTGGGAGCGGAGGTAATCACCATTACACGCTTCCTTTCCCTTTTCTGAAAAAAAAAAAACAAAAAAACAAAAAAAACCCCAAACCCCAAAAACCCAAGGGGTTTTGGCAAGTCTCGTCGGGCAGATTTGTTTCTAGGCGATAAGATCCAGGAGAGGAAATTACAGCCGCCAACGTTCTCTCCCCGCTCCGGGCAGAGGGACGAGCGCCTCGAAGGCAGCGTGGTCCCCTCGCCGCGGACACCCCCGGAGATATCCCCGACCTCCCATCACGCCTTTTGTCGGCCGACGAGACGGCGAGGGTGAGGTGGGACAAATTCCGCCCGGCCTTTGTACCTCGATCTGCGTCGGAGACGCCACCGAGGGTGGGGAGAGCCAACGGCCGCAGCCGTAAACCCAACCTGCCCCGGCGAGAGTCCGCCACGGAGGTGGTGGTGGTGGTGG
>VXBH01001173.1:0-18969 GCA_013400035.1 Rynchops niger
ATTGAGCCATTGACTGCAATCCTCTGTTTTTCCCTAGGCAAACCTTATGATGTAGTTTCATGGTGACCTATTTATTTATGTCCATGCACAGTATTTTTAGGGCCAAGCCATCTATCTACTCATGCCTGTCATCATATTACTTGGTTTGCTGCTGTTA
Organism: Rynchops niger; assembly: GCA_013400035.1. Lineage (NCBI taxonomy): Eukaryota > Metazoa > Chordata > Aves > Charadriiformes > Laridae > Rynchops > Rynchops niger. The sequence goes on from VXBH01001173.1 coordinate 158, forward strand.
TGTTTTAATTTATTCTGTCACCTTTTCATTGCTGCTGGTTTAAAAAGTTTATTTGCTGTAGGCATGGAACTGTCCCCATAATAACGGGTACAACAAAGCATCCATTCTTTTGTTTCCAGTCCTTCTGTTGTGCTGGTGCATTAGCACCTAATAAGCTGCAAAAAATTGTACCAGTAAATACCAGTAGATGGCACTCTGTATGAAGTGATAGCCAGTATGTACCCCACACCAACACGCACACAGGTAGAAACATGCACTCTCACACACCGTTTTTAAAGAGTAGGGTAATTTAGATGTTGTTAGGGACTAAACTAGTGGTAATAACTTCACAGCCTTTCCCTGGTTCCATCTGGATGTTTTGTTAGAAAGGCAGTATTATGCAGCAGTTTGCCTTTAATTTGTCATATTTGTCATGAGGATGACAAATGAAGATGAGTGCTTCAGCCAAATTGATGGGTATAAAATAATGCTGTTACAGAGTAAGCATGAACAGGGCATTCACTGGAGTTAGTAATGAGAAATAAAAGCTAGGAATTAACTGTTGTGCATTACACTTTCAGTTAAACTGTTCTCTGTTATAAATTTTTCCATTCCTAGTTAAAACTAAGAACAACTATTAAATAAATATGCCTCATAAAAATGACAACAAACAAAAACAGTCTACCAAGTATCCTGCTGCTAATGGTTGCCTGTTCTGGAGGCTTTTGTGGTCATGCAAGAGATTCTGGATAATTACAGGCTAGTGATCCCTTTTTATGATATTGTTTTGTTTATGTTTGGGGACTTTTAGATTATTCTTATAATTCATGACTGGTCAGACCATTGAAGCACTTGGAACTTAATGTAATTTTAGACATTTTATTGTTATGTAATGCAATTATTAGTGTTCTCATAATTCATGAACATTTTAATCCAATTTTAAATCCCACATAGGCTCATATCCTGTGGACAGGATGGGAAATGAAGATTTTGATGGCATTTTTAAGTTGACAAGCTGTAAAAGTTGCATCCAAGAAACCTGAATGTTGTATTTGACTTGTGAGTCAAGGAATATTGAGGAAGCACATTAGCTTTCTGAATGGGAAAAGTTGATTTTAAGATGTTTCCCAGATATAAGGGGAAAACAATAAAGATGCTGCTTCTCAATTCTATGTTTAAAATTCTGTTTACATAGTTTTATTTTTTATGTGTGAAACTAAATATACAGGGATTTTTTTGGTTTTAAACTTGATCTGTTTAATAACGAAATTGACTAAAGCAGAGCAAACATACTCGAGTGAATATAATTGTCACAACAGTTAAACTGACAGTTTTCCCATTGTTTATTGAAGCAATAAAGGATCAGAAGCTTTTGTGCCACCCTAGCTTCTGGATAGTTCTCAGTCCACCATGTTGTGCAAGGAAGTTTAAATATGTAATAATGGCAGTGACTATAAAATTTTGTTTTGCTCACCTCAATTCCTCTCTTGATCACAGTGCATAGGCACAATCAGACTAGATCTCAGTAGCAGAATGAAACAGATATCTGAAGGGTACTTTGTTGTAGAATGGTGTTTCAGTTACATTGTCATGGTTTAGCCCCACCTGGCAGCTAGGACCATGCAGCTGCTTGTGCAGTTCTCCCTATTCTCCCCAGAAGGGCATGTAGAAGATGGAGGAAAAAGAGGGGAAAGGGAAAAGAAAAAATTTGTGGGTTGAGATAAAGACAGTTTAATAGAACAATAAGAGAAAAGGAAAATAGCAATAATAATAATAATGACATAAGTAACTCTCCCCACATGGTGAACTGGTACGTCCCCAAGCAGTGATTGTGTATCTGCCCCCGTGCTCCGCCAACCCCCATTTATATACCAAGCATGACGTCTATGGTATGGAATATTTCATTGGCATTCTGTTGTTCTGTCTATGCTCCTTCTCAGTTTCTATGGGAAGCTGAAAGGAGTCCTTGAAAAGTACAAACACTGCCTAGCAACAACCAAACCAATATGCATTACTGACATTCCTTTCACAGCAATCACTAGGAAAAAACCCAACCGTTTTCTGGCTGAAACCAGAACGTATACATACTGTCAAAAATTAAAAAACTTAAGAGTACAAGAATGTAATTTAAGAATACCCGTTCAGAGGGTCACGACAACATAGTTCTGACTATTGTAAGTTTGAGAGGGCAAAGGGAGGGTATTGCAGTACTCTGGTGGTTTCTTTAAGGCTAGTCATGGTGGTTCCTTAAAGAGACTGGAAAAAATATATTAATATTAAATGAGAAAAATAAAGCTTATTCACAGATTTAAGAATTCTTGGTTTTGACTCTTGCTGTAAGTACCAGAACTTCATAATAGCTCATACCTATGAACAGATGTTTGTCTCTCCTTAGCACCAGTGGTTTTTGTGAAAGTCTCCCTCCTATCAGTGGGTAACTCAAGAGGTTTATTCTCTTCCATCAAGACAACTTGCTATGTGAGAGTGTGTTGTTGATCATCATGGTTCTTCAGGTAAAAAATGAAAAATATATTCTCCTTTGATATACTCAGTTGAAGTAATAGGGGGACTTTAGGATTGACTTGGTCTTAATTAGCATAGTTCTTTCATGACTGCTTTCCCACCTCAAGGGACTTAACTCTGTACTGTCAGACTAGAATCTCAGCTGAAGGTTTGAGTCAAATGCCTTTACTTCTTATACAAGACTTCACACTGTGGTCCTTTAAGTTTCAAATGTGCAATTGGTTTCTTAATATGTAATCCACTCAGTCAGCTTTTCTGCATCCAGGAATATCCTTTCTTTTTTGATGGTGAGTCCTTTAATATCTGTAAAGGGAGCCGGTTTCACTTTTTGCCCCTTCAGTATGGATGATTGTTATAGTGACCTCATTTTGGGCAGGGAGACAATTTCACAGTTGGTGAACAGTTTTAAGATTTTTATTCTCCTGTCAAGAGAAGTTTGCATATTAACATTCAAGAGTTCAAGGCTGTTTGTAATCCGTGTCTGCTGATCAGCCGAACCAGATGATAGTGGGTAACATTTTGAAGTATTTTGCCTAAGTAAAAAGCATGATAAAACATGGTCGTCTCTGAGCTGGGCAGTAGTTCATACCATGAATCATCAAACGTACTCGTCTGTCATTTCTCCTTGATTTTATGGAGTATCTTTATGATACAAGATTATGAGCTGGAGACCCAGGATCTGGGTTTCCTGAGGTGAACCATTTTGCCTTAGTAATGAACAAGAGATCCTTTTGCCCAGAACTTCTCCATATCTTGTTTTTTTTTTTTTTACTGTTCCACTCCTCATCCTTCCCCTGCAAACCTCTCTTTATTTCCCCAGGATCAGTGGTTGATTAGCGTTTGCATATCTTGGTCTATTTGGGCCCAGCTGTAGTTCTAGTGTTCCCTGGGTCCAGTCCTGTTCAGTATATTCATCAATGACCTGGATGAAGGGATAGAGTGCACCCTCAGCAAGTTCGCTGATGACACAAAGCTGGGAGGGGTGGCTGACACACCGGAAGGCTGTGACACCATACAGAGAGACCTAGACAGGCTGGAGAAACCTTATGAAATTCAGTACGGGCANACACCTCTCTTATGAAGAAAGGCTGAGGGATTCGGGTCTCTTCAGTCTGGAAAAAAGGCAGCTGAGGGGGGATCTTATCAACACTTACAAATGCTTAAAGGGTGGATGTCAGGAGGATGGGGCCAAATACTTAAAGGGTGGATGTCAGGAGGATGGGGCCAAGATCTTTTTAGTGGTCCCCAGGGACAGGACAAGAGGTAATGGGCACAAACTTGAGTATGGAAGTTCCACCTAAACATGAGGAGGAACTTCTTTACTTGGAGGGTGGCAGAGCACTGGAACAGACTGCACAGGGAGGTGGTGGAGGCTCTGTCTGTGGAGACATTCAAACCTGCCTGGATGTGTTCCTGTGTAACCTGCTCTAGGTGACCCTGCTGTGGCAGAGGGTTGGACTAGATGATCTCCAGAGGTCCCTTCCAACCCCTACCATTCTGTGATTCTGTGATTCTTATCTGAATGTTTCACTCAGATTCACTTGGCTGTTTTGTTCTCCAAAACTCATGCTTAATATTTCTTCACACTTACGTTTTTTAAAAAAGAAACACATCTGTTATTCTCCCCATTTGTTTAATTTAAATTGCTGAAATAAACATGGCATAGCACTTATATGAAGAAAATGTCCATAAAGGTGGTGAGATCTGTTAAGATATACTATAGGACTGCAAGAGTGTTCAAGTGATTCAGGCACACTCCACCAGAGCTCAGCCATATTCCAGTATGTGTGGGATGATTACTTGAAGTTCTGTTCATACCTTCACCAAACGATATGTCATTTTTGAGTCTCCCTGAAACAATACCGTCCTTGGCAGAATGTCTTTTTCTAAGACAAGTCCAAGATCCTCTACTAGACTGATTTTCCCATAGTGTGAATTTGCATTCAGGTTAAGTATTCAGAAGTGAGACAAGATTTTCTCTTTACAACCTGAACAGCTGTTATCTGTTAAACATTTGCTAACTTCCTTAGCAACTTCTTTCTAGTAGGATTTAAATTCATTCGGGTATATACTAACCTTTTGAGGTCAGACATCTACCACAAGGTAGGGCAGGGTATGATATGCAAAAGATTCTTCTTGCAAAACTTTCCCTTGAATTGCCTTTTGATGGAATAAATGTCTGCATGCCAACTCATCTCAAAGAGCTGCAACTGCACTGTCTTCTATAATTTTTAGAAAATAAGGAATGTCATTAGTGGAGAGTGTGACCATCATAGGATGTTTTTTGGCTTGTTTACTATTGTTGCTTATAAGCTTGGTTTAGTGTAAATTAGCTCATTGTGGTTTTAGGAGTCAGTGTTCCACCTCTTCATATTCTTTATCTAACATTACCAACCTTAATAGGCATGCACTAATTTATATACGAAGATGTACATTGGAATTATGAAAGCCTCTTCTTAGGAGAAGAGTGTTGATTTGATTTTGTGGCCAATATGCCTGTTGTCTTTTAATAAAACTTAAGTATTCTCATGTCTTTATAAAAGCAGATGTACAAGCTCACATTTTTCTAGGAGTTGGAAATTTAAGGTAACGTAAAGAAGATATTTAGTGCACAAATTATAGGGAACCTCAAGATCTGTTCTTTAGTCTGCTTTCTTAAGTTAGGAAAAGCCTAAATCATCTGTCATTCCACAGGGGTAGACGGACCCCAAGACCATTTGATGCAGAAAAACATTAAAATCATGTTGGATTTACAATAAATGATGTCTCAATGAGACAAGAATACTATAATAATGACATAGATGGGTAATGCATCTATTAAAAGGCTTATGAGTTGCTAGAGGTTATACTGAGAAACACTTTTTTTCCTTCTTATCTGGACAGTTTTGAAAGAGGGAGATTAAGTGCTGAACTGATATATTGGAGTTAAAATTATGAACATACTTCACCTGCTACTTATTATTGAGAACATTAGAGGAGAAAGAATGTGTGTCATAGAGCACAGGTTTTAGCATGGTTTCATTACAAATACAATGTCTAGAACTTTGTTTTTGTTGTTTCCCCCTTCTACATGAGAACACTAATTTTAGTAATATTCAGATTAACATAAATAACGAGTTGCTTTAAAGTATTTCCTGTCTTTGTAATAGTATCACTATAATATTTTACAATAGGTAAAATACAAAATAATTAGAAAGGAATGCCAGTTTAAGAAGGAAGGGGAGGTGTGGAACAGGGGATCTGGTTTTCCCTAGCAGTTGTGGGAAGCGAGAGGTCTGTTTTCCAAGGGGGCATGCATCCAAGAGAGAAATGGAAAATGTTAAGTCTCCTTGAGGCCAAAGTAGTTCAAAGTTACTTAACCACTTTCTGAGACTCACTCTTGTGGTTTTAGGGATCTTATGGCTTTTTTGGTATGTTTGGAAAAGAGGAGTTGTCATTCCTCCTCTAACCTGTGAAAATAATCATCAGGAACTTGGATCACTGCAAAGACTGTAGTGTATTCCTTCAGGTGAAAGACACCTGATGATGATTAAAGTATGTATCTTGTTTATACTTTTCCTATTAATTTTGTTCTGTATTTTTCCCTGGTCCGTCAGGAGTCTTTGTGGCAGTTTTCCTCAGTCACTTTATGTGGAATTTATCCTTGCCTCTAATCAAAGGTTTATATCAAAGAGGGTCTAAAAACGTTTCCTCAGGAAGTGGTGTGGAGTGGGTGGAGACAAATGGGCTTTTTACCCAGTCCTTGATTTTTTTCATTCAGCCTTGCTTTTGGTACATCCTTCTTCCCTCCTTTGCTAGGTCGTGGCACACTGGTTAGCGTAACACTTCATATTTATACCGAGTAGACAATCTGTGCTTTTCACAGGAGCATCTGCGCAGCCAGCTCTTGGCAAAATTGTTGAAATGATACAGACTGCCTCATAAATTTGGTAGGGAAGAGTGTAGTAACAGCTATGTGTTGTGCTTCCAGCAACAGTGTAATGCTTAATTTTGTGTGATAGAGCACTAAACAACATCACGAGAATGCATGGAGTGTAAATTTTGAACTTTTTTATTACTTATTGCAGAGATCAGAATTCAAAATAAAATTTTCTTCTAAAAGAACTGCTACTCATTTTGACTTAGGGCTTATTTTCAAAGTTGCTGTTGCTATGAAATATTAAACATTCTTAAAGAGAAAGGGAGAAATTATAATGCATTTAAATCATAGGGTCATTGGAAATTTTCAATGTGTGTAATCACTTAACAAAGTGACAGATGGAATTGTACTATTTTAGTGCTCTTTAGATACTTCTCTAATCCACAACTGATACATGTTTTGGGCTTTGAAGTTCTAAAGCAAAGACTTAGCTTATTATAAAGTTGTGGGCTGAAAGGGTGCTGTGTCAGGCTATATCTTTTAGGTAGGTTAAAGTGGATGTTTCAGTGGTAGATCTGCTTTCACTATGGCTTCACTATGGCACTGCCTATACTATAAGGCAAAATGTTTTCATAGAAGTATTTAAAGTATCCAGTTTTTGAGCCATTTGTGCACATTAAAAATAACTTGCTATTCATGTTCAACGGTTTTCTTGTTGGACAATGTAAGAGGACTTGCCACAACAGATGTAATAGATTATAAGAAGACTGCAAGTATAATAATTATAGCATGGAGCAGACTTTGCTGGCAGATACAAGAACGTAGCACTTTCTTTAATCACAGTGCTTCCCATAGTGTGGGTGGCCACGGGCTGCAGACATTTCAGTCAGTCCCTTCTCTGTGCAGCAGTGGTTGTAAAACAGAGCCGAAGTAAACAGCATTCCACCGACTTTTAGGGGATTTTAATTTTGAGAAAGTATAGCTTCCCTTTGTCCCTCCTTTTGGCTGCTTGCTTCTGTCAGCTATAACCGTACAGGTCATGCTTCCTGCCAAATCAGTTCTGCTTGAAGGTTGAAGTAAACGGTATATTCGTAATATATACAGTCTCTTGAAAAAGTTGTTTGCGTGTTGTTTTTTTTTTTTTAAATACATGGTACTTTAAAATCTGAATGTTTTGTTGGTTTTTGGCAGTAATAAGTGCTACAAAATGTTTTTTAATCCTTTTTTAAAAGCCTTTTATCTTCATTGTTTTCATTCTCCCAATCAATTTTCTTGCTTCGATGCTGAGTGTTATTTTACTGTTCCTCTATAGCATTTTACTGTTGCTTTAGCCATTAGCACAGCACTTTTCCTCTAACTAAAATGCTAAAATGAATAACTTTTTTTTTTTTTTACACCTGGCAGCCAGTTTATAGCTTTGGAAGTTGATTTCACCTTCCTAATCTTTGACGTATACTAATCTGGAATCTTGAGTTTCATGAAATAGATTTAAATGGCTAAATTTGGTGTCATGCAAATACTTATGCAACATTTACAGGCCTTTTTGGAGTATGTAAATACAGTGTAATTCTATTATATAAGTATATGGGCATGAAAGGATACACATTGATACATGAGTTTTTACATTGTATTTAAGCATATATGTAGTTAAGTATGTAAATGAGCTTGAAAGAAACCTCTTAACTTACTGGGTAACTGATAGTTCAAAGTCAATTTTCCTTTGGATCAAAACAGAAAACGAAAGACAGTTAAATGAGATATATGCACAGTTTTAAGATCTGACATCAATAATTAGAGCCCAATGACTTAATGAACTCCTAATGTGATATGCAACCTTTCAACTTTTAAATTACTGGTTAAAATTCAGCTTGAAGAATCAAGTCTGCTTGCTTTGTACTGTGTCCCGAGGGAGTAATGAGTGATAAAGGCACTTTTCTCAGGCCTTTGTGTGATTTGTTTGTGTCTCAGATGTCGCATGCATGCACAAAATATGTGGGGCCAGAGAAGGAGTGATTCAGAACCATTGTTTGATGTTTTTGTTCAGCTGCACCAGCTGTTGAAATGTATGTGACTACACTGGATACACACCTAGGGAAACCCACTTCTCTCAGCAATACTTGCTGAAGATTTGATGTATTTGCCTCTTAAACTTGCTAATATACAGTTCTGACTCTAGTAGGTTAAAAAGCAAGATTCTTAGAGTGTGTTGCTTCGGGGGAGGGGGAAGACTCCAGTGAAAATTGGAATTGACTGAGGAATTGAAGATGAGTAAGTAATTGATACAGTGATAGTATATGTTCAAGAATTCTTATAGAATGTGTTCTAAAACAATTGTATTCGTAAAGGACAGGAGGGTGACTGAAGACGTTAAGAGATATTCATACAAGAAGAAAGTGGGGCTTGCTCTTTTTAATGTAGTGAGATAACATTTAAGAATGAAGATGGATTTTCATATACAGTACATAATGAATTTCTGATGCTTATTGTTCTGAAGTTATACTGACTTCACCGACAGTATTTTGTTGTTGTTTCTTCAGTATTTTGGAAAGTAAACTGGAGAGAGTTCTTGGTCATTTCTAAACTATTGAAGATTATACATCTAAATTGCTATCCTTCTCACCCCCTTTGTGATTCAACTTTCTAAGCTGATTTGGACCTTCTCCAGTCAGCTATAGGTAATTGCATTGATAGGATGTAAGAGATTTGCAAATTTGCAAATTTGCAAGTATTACCATTCTTCTGGCTAAAAATTGTATAATATGAATGGGCTGGGGGAAAACAGACCTCTCTTCTTTTTCAAATAGGTAGTTTTTTAACAATGCCAATCTGATGTGAATATAAATAATTTCATGGCTTCTGAGCCAAAATAAACAAAAGCTAAGTATCTCAAAGAACAAATGAGAAACTAAGGATTCTGCTTTCCTGCAAGCCTGCTTGAGTTTTAACAGCAAGTGTCACAATTTGCTAGCCAGCTGACGTTTCTCAGAGCATTTTAGTAGTGCCAGGTGGCTCTAGTAAAGAATAATGATTTGTTACTGACAAACAAAAAGAAGTCTCTATTTGAAGAAATTCTACTGGCATTTATTATTTTTGCTAAACCTAATGTAATTAGTGACCAGCACTTGTTGCATCACCTTTATAGATGTATTCTCTGCTTTGTTGCTAAAAAGTTCAGTGAACGTTTTTCTCCTCTTATGCTTTTAACAGCTTGATACTTATAAAGTCCAAACCCAAGTGATTAAAATTAATTTCTCATTAATATCATCCTAGGTTAGGTGATCTGTGGGTATTTGCAATGTGTACCTATTGGAAGTATAAAAATCTGACATTAGGCACATACATTTATTGAAAAAAGCATAAGTTTTGGATTATAGTTTTTTCTAGAAATTACTGAACTCACAGCTTTAAACTACAACTGAAACAGTTTTAAGATGCATCCACTCTTAACTAAACTTAAATATATTCATTCCTCTTTTCTACCTAACTTTTGGTGGTTTTAAGGAATTCTTCTGTGGGAAGTTTGCATTTTGGCTTTTGAAAATTGTGGAGGGAAGAGGGAAATTAATTCTAAATCTCTGGCTAGTTAAACCGAGGGCTTAAAAAAAAAAACAAAAAAAAGATTTATGGTTGACTCTGGTAAAGCTATTGAATTTCCTTTTGTAAGTTAGTGTAAATATGTGTTTTATTTCAGCAGCAAAAGTCTCCCCTGTTTTAATGCAAAGAGTAATAGCACTTTCTAGGTGGGTGTTTCTTAAAGAGAGATGAGAAAGAAAAGAGGAGATTTGAAACTGCTTTTCCTGTCTGAGGCCAAGAGTAGACTGAAAGCTTGCCAGCCCCACAATCCTTTAGCTTCTTTCTTATGATTTCCAAGGGTTTTGTTAGTGATTTGCAGATGGAGCTTAGGCTTTGGAACTCATCCATTAAAAAGTTGTGTGGTCTTAGCCACAGTAGTAGTGCAACATGTTTTTCCTATACTAGTTGCACAGAAGTTAACTGAGCTTGAATTGGTGAGGGACCAACAATGCAGCTTCCCCCCCTTCCCCGCCCCCTGATTTTCTTTGCTGCATATCATTTGGAAATTAGGATCAGGTTCGTTTTGAATTGTATGGAAGTATGTAACATTTTTCTTCCATTTTAATAACCAGAGGTGGAGTATGAGCCTGGTCTTTTTAATGTATCAGCAAGATTAACACAATACATTAACACAAAGCATATTTGATCACATACTTAAGTGGCAAAACACTTGTCTCTGTAGCAGTGTTTGGTAGAATAATTTGTTTACCATCCACTAGTCTTTCATGGTTATCAATGGAGATTTAGATGTGGGCAGATGTCAGATTGTCATTCCAAGTGAGTAAGGAGAAAAATGAGAAGCTCCAATAAAACCTAAACATGTACTTGTGGCCAACATTTTTATTTAGTGTGCTGGTATAGAATTTAGCTAATGAAAACCATCCCATAAATGCAAAGAATGTGTATCCATAAACTGTGCTGAAACGAAAAAAAACTTCCTGACAGTAAATGTCAGAAAGAAATGTGGGAAGAAAACCCCTCCCCACCCTATACTTAGGCACTTTGGCCCTGATCCAGTAAGTTACTGAGGAATATTTTAAGCTTTCTTAAAGTTAAGTTGAAACCAAAGTGATTTCTTTGTGCAAAACTTCTGAGCAGTTACAGGAATAGACTCAATTTGGTAAAGTGGGAGGTTGTATAGACTAGCTAATCATTGAAATATATACGTGTACGTAGTATAACATTTCATCTATTTGAAATTTGTTTTAAACTATTTCAATTTTAAAGCAGAAATTGGAGATTTTTATTAGGTTATCAATGGTAAGTAGTTATTTTTTTTAACTAGCTTATAAAACATACTCTCACATACTGATAATAAGTTGTTAGCAAACATGTGCCATGTAATTTCCCTCTAATTTGTACACTGAGTTTTTTATAAAATGTTGGGAAAACAAACTTGTTTACAGTAAAACAGTACTTTGAAAACTACATTATATTTAAATATGTATGGTGTTTTACTACCTTATTTTCTTTCACATTTTGGGTTTGGTTTGTGGAAAACTAATTTTCTGTTTTTTCCTGGAACTAAGTAAACATGAGGTCTTGTAAGCAAAATTAAAAGTCACAGACTTTGTTATGATTGGATAAGTGTGTGGAAATAAGATGAATTGTGTTATGTCAGAATCCTACTCAGGGAATTGGTTTCATAAACAGTTGGTGTTGAGGTGGCAGTCTGTGAATGAGCATGCTACCTTGTCATTTACAAACTTAGCCACTACAGTTCTCCAGAACTGGCTAGTTTTTTCATAGTAAAAAGGTTCTAAAAATGCCAGACCTCTTTGTGTTTTATTGTCAATCATTTAATCTCAAAAGTATGGGACACAATAAAACTCTTAAGTCTTCAGGCCGGATTTTTAAGAAAATATTGCTAAAAAATGTCTGTAGGAGTTTGGTTTAGGCTATGCTGCTGAAAGCTAGCAAATGAACAAGTTAATTTACATTTAAACAAATCAGAGCAATGTGTCTACCTTGCTTCCTGAGGACTTTGTTTAAATAATTTAGGAAGTAATTTGGGATTGTTAAATTCCTACCTATTTAAAGAAGGAAATAGTATGTATTGTATAGCATTTTTATTTTTTTTAATAATGATTGGAAATCATATTACCTAATTTATCATTAATGTTGTAGTTGATCATACTGTTTTGAAGTATTTTTAAAGCGAGGTTGGAAATAGAATTTGATCTCTTGTCTTCAAGACCTATGTTGAAAACAATGGGCCATCTGACTCTACAGGGAATGCCTAAGTACAAAATTGATGTACTTGTGTCTTGAAATCATTGCCATACAAGAAATACTCATTCCAAAATCTGATAAAATGCAAAGAGGAAATAGCACTTACTTCTAATGCTTCCTCTCAATAAGATTTAGTTTTTCTTACTATACTTGCTTTTTCTTAGCAGAGCTGAGGAAATATGGTTCCCATCGAAGCAGATGGAAAGGTCAGAAATAAACCTGTTACTTGACTAGGTTTCAGAAATTTACCCTTGGGTATCTATGTTGTACAAATTCCAACAAATTCACATAGATCATAATTTTCAACAAAATGTCATTAATGATCTCTTCTCAAAAAATAGATGTGTTTCAAGGAGAATACAATACAGAGAAATGTCCTTTAGGATAAATGATAAATCTTTCTGTTCCATCCTCCTCTACCTATTGCTTTGACCAACTCATCCAAGTTGGCAATAAGAGCCCAGTAGTGTCACTGGGAAGTCCTAATCAGTATCAGGTTTGAATGGTGCATCCCAGTGAAACCGTCCATCTCCTCTCTCCAAAATATATTGCCACTGTTGATTTTCACATCTGCTTCTAAGGACGTTCAGAATCATAAATACTTTGGAGGGAGTGTGTTGAGAAGTTTTCAGAAACAAATTGATTTATCTGGTTCCCCTGGAATGACTTTGAAACTGTCATAAATTCCAGGACAGTTGCTACAAAAATACAGTTACTAGCATAAAACTTGTCATGTGGTCGTGTAATAAAAATCAAGTGCTATTTTTGTGTTGATGTCTAATTTCAGAGGTAATTTTGCCTTTAATTCAGGCTTCTGTATTATTCCCCATCGACATAAGCAGGAAGATATTATCTATTACAGAAAGAAGTGGGAAAAGGCTTCAGAGCTTTTGGATCCCAGTTTAGCAAAGGCAGTATCAGAAGACTAAAACACCTCCTCCCTGTTGTTGGGGTTGTGGACACTAGGTGTGTTGGTATCTGCCTGGTGCTGTGCTGCTTATATTAGTGGAGGGGCAAATTCTGCTTTAGGAAAATAATATCCAGGTATTCACAGATGCATGTGCTCCAAGATATGGTTGTCTCTGAGGAACAAACTCCATGGAGTAACTCAACAAATCCCTCGTAGTCCATGGAAGTCAACCTTCATTACTTAAAGATGAGTATCAAAAGAGTTGGCTTAGTTTAATTGAAGAGTCATGTGTGGGAAATATTTTCAGCTGCTTACTCCTCTTTAGATACAGGTGAAGAGTAACCAGGAAACACAGTGATTTGTATTCTGAGAAGTTTTCAGTTTCGAGTCTATTCTTATTCCCTTCACTTTCCCTGAGTGAAGTACTAAGAGACAGTCTTATAGCCAATCTGTAAATCAGAGAAGTAAATGTTAAATCTGGCCTCCTTCACCACAAAATCTGGTAGATATTTACTCTGATAAAGTAAATGGTTTTATGTCTTCATGCAAGTGCTCCTAGGATTATCTGCCTATTAAAGATATTAGATACCTCAGTGCAGCAGTGGATGTTAAATTGAGTTAGCTAAGAATATTACTCAGTATAAATTGTATCAATAAAATATAGCCACAGATAAGATTGTTCAAGGAAGTTGGTCATTTTGACAGGTTTATTAAAATTCATTAATTCATTTTCAGGCTAAAAGGGATTATGTCACAGAACTTTAATCCAAGGCCATGGGGATGGGTGTGTTCTCTTGCAACTAGAACCACAGTGGTTTCCTCCCTGCTTCCTACTTAATCAATGGTGAGGGAAATCAAGAAAGAAATAATTTCTGGTATCACAGTGTGTCTGACTGCTGTTCATTTTCCAGAATCATGGCATGTTGTTATTTTTCCTGAATGCAGTACTTCTGCCCCAGACTCATCCATATTTCTGGCTTGTAGAATGTGGCATTAACGGACTAGACAGTGAGCGTTAATTGATTTGCTGCCAGAAATAACTGATGATTATGTAGATCTCAAATTATCTACTTTGCTGGAGTAGGCTAGGATTCATGACTGAGATCATCAATACAGGAGTGAATTTAGTATTGACAACTTTCCCATCATAGTTTTAAACTGAAGGAGGGGAGATTTAGATTAGATATTGGGAAGAAATTCTTTACTGTGAGGGTGGTGAGACACTGGAACAGGTTTCACAGGGAAGTTGTGGATGCCCCATCCCTGGAAGTGTTCAAGGCCAGGCTGGATGGGGCTTTGAGCAGCCTGGTCTAGTGGGAGGTGTCCCTGCCCATGGCAGGGGGGTTGGAACTAGATGATCTTTAAGGTCCCTTCCAACCCAAACCATTCTATGATTCTATAATTCTATGTTCTTGAATACCTTCTATTGGGTTTGAAATGATTGCTTAAAAGTCATTAGTCTCAAATTACTGATCTCTCTGACCCCAGGAATCCACACTGTGGTATATAAAATGTTATATTTTTTTTCTTTTCCAAAATGCTTAAACAGTTGATTTCAAAAGTGAAAAGAGAAACTTACATATAAGAAAACATTATTTTACATTTGGTCTCGGAGCTGGTTCTAACCAAGTTCCGCAGTATGATGTGAAATAACTACTGATAAAGTCCCTTTAGATCTGAGAATTACTGGAATTTAAATTCTGTGAATTTTGAGGCTTGAGGCGAAGATAAATTTTCACTTCCATTTAGTTTAAAATTAGCCATTCCTGGTTTACACTGTATTTTCGATAATCAAGTTAATGATGTATAGGATGAAAGAGGATGGACAAATATAAGAAAATAATTACCTGATGATCTTTTTGTTCTTGGTTAGTTTCTCTCTTTAGAGATTATCTCTTGGAATGGTTTGCTTGTTTTATCTTTCCATGCTCTAACTGGAAAACTGGGTTTCTTGCAACTACTCAATTTACCTTATCCAGCTTACCTGGTAAATGGCTGGAAAAATCATATGAAAAAAAATTGTCTGGACATTATACTACCCATTCCACAGCATTTGTGTACTTACGCAGAAGTGTACTTTTACAAGAGGATTATGTGATAGAACAATTGAAAGCATCTTGTTTTCAAGAAACAGGTCACCTTACTCAAATCATAGAATCATGGAATTGTTTGGGTTAGAAGGGACCTTCAACTACCCTCTAGCCCAACCCCCCTGCCATAGGCAGGGACATCTTTCACTAGATCAGGTTGCTCAAAGCCCTGTCCAACTTGACCTTGAACACTTCCAAGGATGTGGCATCCACAACTTCTCTGGGGAACCTGTGCCAGCATTTCTGACTTTCTGGGCTGCAAGTGCACATTGACGGCTCATGTCCGATTTTCCATCCACCAGTCCGGCTGAGTCCTTCTCCACAGGGCTGCTCTCAATCAATTCATCCCCCAGTCTGCACTGATACTGGGGATTGCCCTGACCCAGGTGCAGAACGTTGTACTTGGCCTTGTTGAACTTTATGATCTTCGCACAGGCCCACTCCTCAAACCTGTCAAGGTTCTTATGGCATCCCTTCCCTCTAGTGAATCCCACTGTCCTGCTCAATCCCATCCCATTGATGAAGATATTAAATAGTATTGGTCCCAGTATGGACCCTTGAGGGACACCACTCATTACTGTTTCCACTTGGACACTGAGGTGTTGACTGTAACTGTTTAGAGACAAGCCATCTAGCCCATTCGTTAGCCATCTAACAGTCCATTCATCAGATGTGTGAATTGTCAAATTATTTTTCTTTTAAACATCTCCCTACTAACGCAATATTATCACTTACAACCAGAATTATGTGCAGTAAGCGAGCTACACTTCTGGACATGTTTTGGGTGAAAGAAAGCATATAAACCTTAAAAGATAAATGCTTTAAACTATTTTTAGCAAATTTCGTATCGTTCTTGTGTGTAGGCATGTCTCGGGCTTTGCACTGGCAATAGTATCTGTAAAATTAAATATGTAAGACACAAAGCTGAATTCTAAATGTTTTTCACCTGTAATATTTACCTTTCTTTTATACATACCTAATATCTCCTTTGATCTTGACTACAGTACCTCCTTACCCCAGTTTCCCTTGCCCCCTTCTGGCTGTTCAGAGGTTTTGTGTGTTCCAAAAAAATAATGGAAGTGATCTGTAAAACCCTAGCATGGATATAGTAAAGTCCTCAGAAAAGGAAAAACAAACAAAAAAACAACCAACCAAACAAGCAAAAAACCCCAGGAAAGTGTTGCAGGCTGTATGCAGACTCTGATGATGTGTAGTAATTTTGTCTTGTCTTTTTCTCGGTTGGTTGGTTAATAATGACTGTTACACAAGGATAGGGGAAAGTAATTTTGAAATTACTCCTCATATAAAGATTGTTTGACTATTTTTATCTCTAGGAAAATTCTGGTTACCGAGAGATCACTAGATAATATATTTTAGAATGTTATAGGTGAATATATGGGGTTTTAAGCTACTCTCTCATTTAGCTGTCACTAGCTGCCATGACAACCTGTCAAATCCTTTTCAGAGCTTTTTATGTTTGTTCTTCTCACTGTTGAAGCTTACTGTAAGTCTTTCACTGAGCAATCCAACAAACTTTGTACTTTTCAAGCCCCCTCCTTACCTCTAGCAAAAGTGGCATCCCAAGTTTGTTGTTGGTAACTCCTCCTTTATTTTGTTTTCAGCTTGAAGTCTGATCCCTTATCTCATTGTACTTGGCAAACCATCCTATTTTGTAGCAACTACTTGTCTGAACCCTTGATATTGTTCTGAAAACAAATTTTAACTTTAGCAATAGCTGCAAAGGACAATACAAATATATATGGTTCCATGTTAGTAAGATTAAGATGCTTGTCTTTAGATTCTGGTACGTTTTGAAAATCCACCTTTTTATATCTTAAAAATGCAAAAGTTGCCTGTAAATTAATTCTTTGAAACTGTGTTGACACTACATTTTCCTTTCTCCTTCGTTTTAGGGAAGTCACTAGATGGCGGTAAAACAGCAGTTTCGCCTGTTGAGGGCTATTGAGGAAGTTAGGTTTGCAATGAAAGAAAAGGATATTTAGGCATTTAACACGTCTGAAAGGTAGTAAAATAGGCCTAAACAAAAGTACGATAAGTAAAGTGTCCCAAATGTTACCTAATTTGATAGTAATTAATTTTCTTTGAACTCTGGTGTGCTTATGCATTTTGTATCTTCTTTCTCACATTACTCAAATGTGGAATACATGGAATACATCTAATTCTGTGACTTCTAAAGCAGTTGCTTAGATTAGTTTAGATTCTCAACAAAAGCATGCATAAATATTTGGTTTGTATTTCTGAAAGGAGAAAATTATTTGGTTTGGTTTCCTGAAAGCAAAAAATGATTTTATTTTTTTTTTTAGTCTGGAATCTTTCATCAGATACATCTTTTAAAAAGACTCGATAGAGTGAAATCCCCTGAGACAATGGAATTCAAAGAGCTTTCATCTGAACTTTCCTTCTAATTACATATTTTTAAATTAAAGTCTTTTTCAGTGTTTGCTGAACCTGACCCTCTGTTACAAAGGTTTTTATACTTATTGCCATACAAAGTGTAATTTAGTTTATGCTTTAAGTGTCACTGATATATAAAGCCCTGAGATGAACCTCTGGAAAGGGAATGTAGCTGTTATACCAGCATGTAGCAACAGCGGACAGGAAGAAAAAAAGCCTGTAACAAATTCAGAGCAGATCATTTGACTACATTGACTCCTACAACATAAAACTACCTCTGCTCAGTTATGACATCAGGATGCAAAAACCTGCTTAAGATTTCACACAACAGTTTTCACAAATGTGTCAGTTGGGAAGGTGTTGGAGTGTAAGATCTATCCAAAAGACAGCAGTCCGTTCTTTTTACACAGAATGTTGTAGCCTAATACTTTTTTTATTGCTCTTCTGTTGATTTCTCACAGAGTTTGCTATGCCATCTCCTTTCTTCTTCTAAGTGGGAAAGTAATGAAGCTGAAACCGGTACATTTATATCAACTCTTGGCTACACATCAGCAGATTATTATTGTCACATAGTTAAAAATGTAAGTATTTTGTGCAACTGAGATTTTGTTAATAATAAATCACCAATTTCTAAGCACGTACATAGAGTTGTCATTGTTATAAGAAACATAAATTGAACTTTGTTTATCTTTTCTTACCTCAGTTACTTTTACAGCCTTTTAAGGGAAAAAATGAAGTGGGAGATCTCTGGACAAAAGAGAAAAAAATTTATTAGATTATACTGTAATAGGTGTTCATAAAAACAAAATTCCTTTTGCTGTTTTGCTGTAACAAAAAGATGTCTGCCCTATCATAAATCTTATTCCCTGTGAAGTTTAAATTATGTATTATATTTTTTTAATTAGAATGTAACTTTTGGAATGTTTTCTTTGACTGTATGCACTGCATTTAAAATGGTAGATGAGACCTAAATCTTAGGAGAAGTGTCTTTTACATTTAATATGCAAAAATAATGGGAATAATATTTCATAATATGTTGACTTAGAGCACATAAAAATTATTAGTAATGTGCTTCTGAAAGTTTTGCCTTAACTGGTGGGAAGCAGAGCTAAAATAAATAGCTTCTTAGTTTTCAAATGTGGAAGGTATATAACGCGTGTTCAAAAAACATTTTGCAGTGTGGTTTATTCAGTGATCTAGACAGCTTTAATTTGGCACTAAAAATTAAAAA
>VXBH01001173.1:30855-58067 GCA_013400035.1 Rynchops niger
AAAGAGAGGTGAACGTGTCGGTTTTGTCTCGGCCAGCCAGCTTTTTTTCTTCCTCTAGCAGTGGAAATTTGGAGACCAGCCTTGCACCAAGCTGCATGCTGTTCTTCACACCTCCGAAACGCCGGCTGTAAATACTCTCAAACGCTAGATGGCATACGTTCAATACGACAATCTAGCTGCAGCCATGTGACAAAGTGTAAAAGAGGAAAATGAGGTGCCACCTATTATTTCCAGTATGGCAAAAACAACTGTGAGAAACAAGGAGCTTTTCTAGATAGTTTGTATTCAAGGTTGTCTCTTTATTTTCTGAGATTATCGTGTAGTGATCATATAGAGTGAAGTCCTCATTCTGCCTGTGTGCAATTTAAGAGGAAAAAATTCTGTTCTATTTGGTATTTTTTAGCTTGAAACAAATGCATAAAAGTTTTCTTTGGAATAGTTAAAGCTGTTAGAATAAATGCCATTTATAAATGCTATTTCTTCCATGCATCCTGAAGTTTATAGAATGCTTTCTACTAAACGTGCATTACTGTAGATTGTTTAAGAACTGTATTCTTATCAAATTTTCAGGTGCTAACTTCAGAAACACAAAGGTTGACTTTGTGTTTTAGCGTAGGTAAATATAATTTGGGGAATGTGTTAGTTTATTATTCTTGGCGTTCTATAAAAGGCTAATAAATCTTAGAATTTAAGAATATGGGATTAGAAAGTAGTGTGTTTACTAGTACATACTTAATATAAAACAGCCTTTTGTGTTGTACCATGATAAAAATCTTCCCTAGTTAAAAAAAAAACCAACATTTTGATGCACTGAGATATTTCGCTTGTACTAGCAACTCTGAAGTTCACAGAATACTGTGAAAAAATGTCTTGGACCAGAATGCATGTGGTAATGTTAAAGACAAAGGTGATAAAATAAATTAAATTTCTGGGATTTAATTTTGAAAATGTAGCAAGAATCACAAAGCATATCCACAAGGGATTGTCTGTGAAGAGGAGAGAAAAGTTTTTTTGTAAATGTGCTCCCTGTCTCTTGCCTCCAGCAATTGCATGCAGTAGCCTGTTCATTCTGTCTGCCACCTTTCATATTTGTAGTGATCGTTGTCATAAACCATTTGGGATCCCAGGTGTTTGAATTTATCAGCTGTTTAGCCTGCTTGGTATCACTGTGGATCTCCTTCCATGACCTTGACATAATTATTTTGAAGAAACTAATCCAGAGAAAATCCGAAGGTTTAGTAAGAGTTGATCTGACATTTACAGTTTAATAATTGCAGTGTAATAGCATCTGTGAGTTAAGATGTAAATTATATAGTGGCAGTTGAGTTGTTTCTTATTAATGACTAATTTTCTTTCATTTGTTTATCAACAGCCACAAGCAGCAAGTCATCCTGCCATTTTCAGAATTGTTAATGAAATTTTCAAGTAAGTTTTGAAATTAAGAGTGGCAAGTGTTTAAAATGATCATTTTAAACACTGTGGTTTTCTTCATGAGAAGAAACAGTATTATAATCTGGGCTGTATTATAATTTCAGGATGTCTTTTTCTTTAGATGTATGCCTTAGTGTCCCCTTCTGAGTAATATACTACAAATAATGAAAAAAGTTAAAAATCTTGGTAACTTTACATAAAAGTTACATTATAATATAATGATAGAGTTGACTATATTGTATTTTAGCCTATAAAAATATAAAATTTTTTGTGTTTCAGTAGAGATTTGTGATGGAAATATGATTTTGAGATGTAAAATACAAATGCTGAAATGGCTTGGCCCATGCTAGCATGAAGATGGAATTTAGCTAAAACTTTTGCACTTACCAGTCTAGTCTCCTTTTCATTATGTTAATAGTCTTCAGGTTTAATATCAGATACACTCTTAATGGTGTTAAACAATTGATCTGCCTGATAATAATGAGTTTGGTATTGAATGCATTATTATTTTGAAGCAATGGGTATTGTTTACCACATGGGGGCTTCCAGAACGTAGTACTCAGTTTTCAGTGGCTTTTTCTCTTCACTTCACCGGACTTATTATTTTATCATTCTTTTTAAGTAGATCTACTGCCAGGGTTATTAGTTATTATGATTACAGTTTCAATATAACAATAATGTATTTAGTGACTGACATTGTTCATCAAGTGTTTTCCTTCTTAAGAAAAAAGGGCTCCCAGGTGCAAGTGTTTGGGAGCACCTGTGTGTCTGCATCCCTGCCTTTGCTGTATGAAGTGTAGGCGGCTGTATGGTGAGAGAGCAACCACCCTGCAGCTATTGCCACAGCAGTCCTTTCTGCTGCTGTAGTCCAGTGTCTGAGCACAGCCAGCGTTTTCTGAATAGCTGAGACCAGTTGCTTTCCCAAAGCAAAATGCACTTGAAAACTGATGTGACTTCAACAGACCTATACTAATGTCTTAGGCTGGAGGCTGTGTATTATGATGGTATAGGGAGACAAAATTTGTTCAAGCTTCTTGGCTTATTTAGGTCATGGTATATAAAATATTTTCTAAAAATGACATGAGAGTACATAACTCTTTTGCACCTTTTTGGTTTGGTAGAAATGGATGCAATGCTGTTTCTCAGATAACGCAGGACTTAGTCCAGCAGAGTATTTCCTAATAAAACTTTGCACTTGTATTAATGCTCCAAATTGTCTTAGAAATTCTTCATGTTTTCCTGTTGCTCAGCCTTCGTTTCTGCTCCCTTGTTTGCTTGCCATTGTTTCTATTTAATGTGCTTGTTCCTTTACATTGTTGATATTAAACCCTTAGTCTGTTTTAAAAATACTATGTTTCAGGTCCTCTTGGCTTTAAGTGAAGCTGTACATGTTAGCTGGCTTTTGCAGACCATTTGGTTTCTGCAGCTATGTGTTCATTTTTGTTGTATTTCTCTGACATCCTTCCAACTTCAGGTGGTGTGCAGACACTAAGATACTATTCCAGATATAGTCACATGTGAGATATTAGAGAGCTGCTGATGAGGAACTTGTACTTCATTGCTTGGAAGCTGTGTTATGTTTCTACACCTGTCAGAAAACTTTTATTTTGGGGGCTAATATTCTTTTAGAAGTACAGATCTAAGCATTGTGTCTCTTTCAGAAAAAACTTTTCCTGCTATTTGCATACTCTTTATTGAGGTGGATTGTGCTAAGTTGTTTTATTTCAGGGACATTAATTTGGGTTTTTATTTCCCAAGTAGAAACTTATTTTGTTGCCAAGTGTGCCTATGCACAAATCCACACACCTAGACTGTTTCCAGTTTCTGTGAACTATTTCTTGTGTTTATATTACTGATTATATGTGCCTGTAGTTTTGTGACATTTCCCTGTTACAGTAATGTGTTAGCCGTTCTTATCTTTTAGATCATTATGGAAAGAACAAACCAATTCTCTAATAAAAAATGTATATCTCAGTGGCAGCTTACTTTTAACATTTTTTTTCCCTCCTTACTATTACATGTGTTTCAAATAAGAGAATGAAAATGACACTTTGCTGCCCATGTGTTTTTCTGCACCATTTGCTGAAGGTTACATTATGCCCTATGGAAGGCCAGTTAAAGCATTCACCTTCCTGAACCTCCAGAATGGATTTTATGATGTCACTATTGAAAGCACATTGGAATGCATTCATCCCTAATTAAAACTGTAGCAATTACTGATCTAAAGTACGCCTTTGGTATACAACGATTTGTGTTTGTTCTTCAGATTCATTGCTTAATGATCACTAAGGAGTCACAGCGCCTGAACAGCAGCTGTATTTTTTAAGTTCAGTCATCTTATGTAATTTTTAAATATGTAGCTTTTAAATTTGATCAACTTTTGTTTGTTTTTTTCCCCTGTCTTCAGTAGGAGTGTTATATTTAACAGTTTAAGTCAGGTTGTTTTTCTGGGGGGTTTGTTCTGTTTTGTTATACATCCCAGGAGACTGTACGAGATTGTACTCTCTCTAATTTGAAATGGCCTGTGGGATGCAGTCCTGCAAAGAACTAAAGTATGCTTAACTGTAGGCATGGGAATAGTTGCTGTGAACCCAGTAAGACTGTTCAAATGCCAAATTTGCCTAGTAAAATTGTGGTAGTCTCTTTTTAATTTTACACTTTCCCCCCTATAGGTAGGGTAAATAACGTGTGTCTGTATATACTTACTAAATCTAGTTTATTTGTAGAAGTTGCATATGCTTGGGTTTTTTTGTTTTTGTTTTTGTTTTTTTTTTTAATAAAAATGAAATTTGAAAACCCTGCAAAATTAGTATTTCTATTGGTTTTCCACACTGGCATAATAAGCTCAGACACAACATACAAAGAATGTACCTTTTTCAATTAACAGTGGTGTCATGGGCAGACTAATTATCTGATCTGTCATAATCTAACTTTTCAATGCTTAGGAATGTACTGCTGGAATCTGATGGAACTCTGGAGGTTTTGACCATAATACAGGTGTTTACACAGCTCTTCCTTCAGGCTCATCAGAATGAAAACAAGGAGGTTAGTCAAGATCTATTTCTTAATGTATTTTTCAGTAAAAAGATACAAAATTTCACAAGAAAAGAGCATTCTCCTTTTAAGAATGATGACTGAATATAATGAGCTGAATAATAGCATCTCTCTACAGCTGTATATACATGCAAATTTTAGTTCAAACATTTTCACCTGTGAATAAAATTATAGTGTGGAACCCAATATGTAAGAGCAATTTACCTGACTTTACCCTGGAGTAATCCTGCAACCTAAACTGATTTTCACAGGGCAGTTGCCCTGGTGCTGAAGTTTCTGCCTATATAGTGAACATGATCATGGTCATCTACCTTTGATAGAAAGGATGAAAAATTTTAGCTGCATTTCTCTTTTGCAGTAGCATGGTTTGTGATAATAAATGAAACAGAGATAATAACTCTGAATAGTCGTATTTGTCTGTCCAAAAGGTGAAAGACTCAGAATACGTACTCGTTTCAGTTTCTGATCTTCAACAGTGGCTTCCCAGAAATTTTTCCTCAGTCTAAAGCTTCATATTTCCCAGCTTAGTGCCTCTTATTCTGTGCAGATTTTGATACACTGAATTAAGTGTAATTACTTTTGTATGCATTCAACAAGAGCAGCATCATTTTCTCATTTTGAAATTTCAAAATGGAGATATGAAAAAGTCTTGACTTGTTTATAGGTTGCAAACTTCTTTTCAGGTTCCCAAATCACACTGTCATTTCACATGCTGACCATTTTGTTTGTTTGTTTAATTTGAATCTATATGATGTAAGTTTGGAATGTATCTTATCATTTAATAGCTTTCACTTTAGACTTAAGAAAATTTCTGGTTCCTTTGATTTTTGCATGTTTTTGGGGAGATGATAGTTAAGAAAATTCTGGAACTTCTTAGTACTGGCCTTAATTATCAATGTGATTGAATCTGTCTTCTAGCTTCAGGCGATATGAGATAAGGATGAAACTACAGCTGTCTTGCTTAGTATATGGGTGCTGTGCCTGATAATTTTATGCCACCCTGGCTACCTGTCAGCAGCACACTGTGTAGCCCCAGGTGGGGGTGACTGTGTGGAGAATGCGAGTAAAGATTCCACACCCATCAGACACTCAAGAGCTAACATTGTTGTGCAGGTGATGCGTTTGCTTCAGGGTGAAAGTCCTTCACCTGCTGGCATGGACTATTGCCCACTTTTTTGAAAGGGATTTATATACCTCTAAAGTTAAGTTTCCTGTATTTAATTTGTATACAGTTTAATTCACGGGCTCTAATTAAGGTATATTCTCAGTATTAGAATTTAAGATCCCTTGTTTCACCGTTTATGAATCTATCATAAAGTTAACTAACAGTTGGCAAGCAAAAATGCAGGCACAGACTGCTCCCTAAACTTTGTTTAAATCAGATCATATTTCTTTTGTCGTACCAATATTGCATATATTCATAAGCCACCAATCTTCGTGGTATCTGAATGCTGTTGACAGGACATAATGTGCCTCATTAGCATTTCACAGGGGAATGGTAAAACCATTAATGACAGAGGATGAAGAGGGTTCTGGCTGGGTCATCTGATGCATTAGGAATGTATAGTAGAGTTAATTGGAAAAAAGGCTAAGCAAACAGATGTATCCACAAAATTTTCAAAAGAACCAGGTTATGTCTGTCAGCTGCACAGCTTTGAAGGTAGGAAGAGAATGATTTCCTGTTACAATGTGGCAGCTGTCAGAAATAGCTGTCTTCTCTAATAACTTTGTAGACTATTTAGAGAGAACAAGGCTTGGCAGGAAAAAAGCTGAAGAGTGTCAAAAAGTGCTGTGGGGTTTTGAGAGACTGACAAATGTATAATTGGAGTATGGGTTTTAAACCTACTTAGGAAAAAAGACGATTTGTGTTTTCAGTGAATAAGAAGTTTAAGAGTGGGTGTACTGAGATCACTATTGGAATAATCTTTTCCATGTTTTGTAAAAGCAGATTTCCTTCAAGTTTGTGATGGTAGTGAAAGCTGACCTAAGGATATTTGGGTCATGTTACTTGTAAATTTATGAACGTAAAGTTCAAGGTTTTGTTTGATGGAAATTATAAGTTCCTCCTGGATTATTTTCTCTTTATCATTTCAGAATTGTCATTGTTTTCACCTGGGAATTTTGTTTCAAATTGCTGGATAAATATTTTAAGCCAGTATTCAACTTTTATTTCCTGTTATGCACCATGGCAATTATTATAACTAGCCACATCCAAACTTGTCCTGTCTCTTTGTACATTGTTTTGCACTTTGTGATGGCTTTTGTAAGGAAAGAACTGCCTAAAATACTGAGTTTGTGTGATTGGAAGCAAACATTCTTTGCTTTGCTTAAACAGTATGCTGAAAACTGGTTTTCACTTACTTTACAATACTGTTTTCATACATAACTCATGCTGTGGGTTGTCTTGGCTACTACTGACAGTGTCAAGGACTGCTTTTTCATGGGGATTTTTGGTGCAAGCTAATTGGCTACATGCATACTTTAGTATAGGGATTATTAATTTTTAATTAACCTAATTCCACTTGACAGGTGGACTTTTAGAGTCTTACCATACCAGTGATGCATAGACTATCTGCGATTACCGTATATAATAGTGTGCTGTAATTTTAATTAACCGTTGTTTACAGAACAAAAAAATGAGTAGAGAGAGAATGTGTCATTCCATATGTTTGTAAGATGCATGCATGTATATCCCAAAAGAAGTGAGTTAGTGAGTATGGTCTTGATTCGATTTAGGAATTTATCACATTTTATAGAGTCTGTATTCCCAGTCTGGGTTTCAACAGATGATCTATTTGCTAAATAATTTCTTATTCCTAAAGAACGGAGATAGAAGAGTTCTAAGGTCATTCGTATGGAGACTTGAAGACTGAAATGACAGAATTATAGAGTGGCTGAGGTTGGAAAGGCCCTCTGGAGGTCATCTTGTCCAACCCCCACGTTCAAGCAGGGTCACCTAGAACCAGTTGCCCAGGACCATGTCCAGTTGTCTTTTGAATATCTCCAAGGACTGAGACTTTACAACCTCTCTGGGCAACCTGTTCCAGTGCCCAGTCACCCTCACAGTAAAAAAAAAGTGTCTTCTCATATTCACACAGAACCTCCTGTGTTTCAGTTTGTGCCCATTGCCTCTAGTCCTGTTACTGGGCACCACTGAAGAGATCCTAGCTTCATCTTCTTTGCACCCTCCCTTCAAGTATTTAGATACATTGATAAGATCCCCCTTGAGCCTTCCCTTCTCTAGGCTTTCAGCCTTTCCTCATAGGAGAGATGCTCCAGTCCCTTAATGATCCTTGTGGCCCTTTGTTGAACTCTCTCCTATATGTCCATCTCTCCCGAGTACTAAGGAGCTTAGAACCGGACGTAGTACTCCAGGTTTGGCTGCTGGAGTGGCTGCTCACCACTTCTGAGGAGAGTGACCTGCCGGCAATCCTTTGCCTAATGCAGCTCAAGATACCATTCGCTGCTTTTGCAACAAGGGCACATTGTTGGCTCACATTCGACTTGGTGTCCACCAGGAGCCCCAGGCCTATTTCTGCAAAACTGCTTTCCAGCTGGTTGGCTCCCAGCATGTACTGGTGCCTGGCATTGTTCCTTCCCAGCTGCAGGACTTCATACTTTCTCCTTGTTAAACTTCATGAGGTTCCTGTCGGCCCATTTCTCCAGATTGTCCCTCTGGATGGCAGCATGACCCTCTGGCATATTGGCGGCTTCTCTCAGTTTTGTGTCATCAGCAAACTTGCTGAAGGGTACACTGCCTCATCATCCAGATCATTAATGAAGATGTTAAACAGGAGTGGACCGAGTAAGGACCCCTGGGTTATACTCATAGTTAGTGGCCTCTAGCTAGACTTCATGTCAATGATCACCGTCCTCTGGTGATCCACCTCAAAGGGAGTTCATACTGCACTTACGCATGCATGCTACACATTAGACGTGCCTGTAGTAGATATTTGCAGAACAAAAAGATTAAAGGCATGCTGCTGCTAATCTCAATTACACAAACAGCAATGTTCTCAGTATACAGATCGCATGTACCCAGATAAACAGAGGCCAAGCCTGTTATCTATGAGTACTCTACCTCTTAGAATCAGATTCTAAGAGTTTTAGGTTTACATTTTTGAACATAAAATAATAATCTACATAACACCCTCAGATTCTGTAGCTGTTATTAGTTTCTAGTTTAATATGATCTGTGAGCTTGTTTACACTGGAAAATGAAATTAAATAAATTAGTGTCTCTTTTAACCTCTGAATATTAGGAGTGAAGACTTTTGTGATTATGGTGAAAAAGCCTAAGAATATTAAGGTGTAATTCTCTTCATACTCTGAATCTTTTTTAATGCATGTATTTTAAAATTCCATAAACATTTACTTTTTCTAAGCAAGCTTTTCCTAAATATCCTCCCCTCTTCCTTTATGCAAAATCCTAAAATGAAGTGTAGAGTTACTTTTGTGTTCTCTTGCTTCAGTCTGTATTACTACCTTATATTAAATTGTTCGTGGTGGGTTCATTTTGTAAACTGAACAGAAAGCTCTTAAAATAATGATTTTGTATCCTAGCATAGATTTCCACTGAAGGCCTACTTCCCTTGCCATCACCAGCCTCTTGTAACAGCTTTATGCAGACGTCCTCTTGGTAAGTTTCTTCAGGAAATGTTTGCAGCATTAGCCAACCCGCATGATCTGTATATGTCCTAAAATAACTTTAAAAAGGATGAAGACAAAATTTTGTCATTTCCTAAATAGGGCGTGTTGACTTAGCAATCTTCATAATATTATTTTAATGTATTTCTTTGCAGAAACATCTGATTCTTATGTAACAATAATAAAGATGTAACTTTAAAGAAAACTAAAACAGAAGTTAACAACAAAGAAAGAGTGCATAATTTTGTAGGAATGAAGACAAGTTACTGAGATTGTAAAAAACCTAAATATTCTTATCTTATAAAGTTATTAATTGTCATTATGAAAAATTTCATATGTATATTACAAGAAACAGCCTTGCCGTTTGTCTCTGAAGCTTGAATTCTGCTGATAGTTTAGATTGCAAGCTTTATATTTTTTTTTCAGGTTTTACATTTCTATAGATGAAGAAACCACTGCTCAGTATGGTACAGTCTTTCTTGAGCAATAATTTCAGCTCATTACAATCGGTTACTCCACTGATGATGTGTTAATATTGAGGTAGCATTTACACAAGGATAGATCAGCCTCATTTGAATATTCCTAGCTGTCCTTCCTCACATGGCTTCATCAATTAATTGTTCTAAGAAACACAGTAATAGCTATTGTTGAAAATTAGGAAATTTTAAAATGAAATTTTAAATGCTTTGTGACTGCCGAATCAAGTTCCACAAATTTTAATCCTAGCTTAATATGTTTAATTTCACTGTTCAGTTCTAGTTGTGCAGACTAGACTTTAAGAGTTTTATTTTCATCCACCCTCAGAGCTGCCAGCTACACACTGGTCTCAACACTTGAAACATGTTTCGGATATGCTCAAAGCATTAGTAGAAGATACAAACATTAGGTAAGCAGTATTATATTTTCTAACTTTTTGTCCTTTGCGTATATTACTTTGCAAAATGTCATGTAATTTGAAGTCTTAGTGGCTACATTTAATAATTTTCTTATTCTCTAAATAGAACTTTGTTTTAAAGAATAGGACTTAGATTACGAAGAACTTGAACTTTGGAGCATGCATACACCTGACCAATAAGCCTCTGAGTAAACCAAATCATGTTGTTCATTTCATTTCATTTCATTTCAACAAATAGTTAGCTGTATAACAGAAATGCTTACTTGTCTACTCTCCCATTTCTCCCCCAAAACTTAAAAAAAATTATTCTGGATTGAATAAGACAACTCTTCCAACCAGAAAAGCAGTGAGTATTGGAAAGAGCCTATTGTGAGCAGTACTGTTTTATGAAGGGGATTGTATTGGCTTTCTGCAGGCTCGTGCAAACATCCAAACTTAAAACTTCTTGATTTTTTTTTTTTTTTTTTTTTCATAAAAATATGACTGATAGACTGCAGTATTATTGTTTATTCTGTTGCTCTTTGAGCAGACACCCATGTTTCTGACCTGTTGTTACCCTTAGCAACTACTTGGACAAAAAAAAACTATAATGACTGATAGTGTTTGTCTGCATGAAATCTGCTTTGGTAGTAGATGCTCTAGGACTATATGAAAAGAATGGAAAAAGATACATCTCTATCTGTTGCTGCCCTGTAATTCTTTCTTATCAAGTGTGTGTTGAGACCTGACTCATCTAGAGCTTGGATATGAGTCTGCTTAGATCTCCTCCAAGAATGAACTTTCCAAAGAGTATTGAACAGCTTTTAAATTCAAAGAAACCAATTTCACTTTGATTTAAAAACTGAAATATTTCAGTAGAGACATGGAATGCCTAGGCCACATCAATTTGCAAAATAAGTTACCCAGCTGTCCCCTCTGTGTCCTGGAAGGCAGATACTTGCATCCATGCTTGGTTTCAGTTAACTCATGGAGGCTTTAATTTTTGTTGAGTGGCAGAAAAAAGGTTTTTGCTGTTCCCTCTGAGGCTGGGCTGTCTGCTGCCAGCTTCTCACTTTCTGTATGAGCTGCGTTTCAGTGCTGTATCTCACCTGTTCATCCCTGACATCTGTCAAACCTTTCCGCCTTTGGAGTGTGACCAGTAGCAGACCCTGGCTTCTTAAAGAAACACATAACTCAAACTTAGAACAAACAAATAAAACAAATATTGTCAATCATAATGTGTTACAATAACAGAAGCATGTCTGTTCTTTTGTTGCCTAGCCCTTTCTTGGCTTATATTGTCTTGTTCCCCCTTTGCTTTGATAGTACACTAGTTTGAATAGTATTGTACTTGCCAGAATATCCTCTTACTTCCTTTAGAACTCATGCAATAATTATGTTTTCTACCAAACTACTCTCTGTTACAAAGCAAATGGATCTGGCTTAAGGTTTTAAATACTAATATCCATGAGGAAACTGTATTCAATTTTCTTTTATTGCTTCATTCCTGATTCTGCATCCTTTCTACTTTATATGATTAACAGAAGAGCAAAAATACAACTATACAACGTATCTTCTTGCTTCTTAAAGTCAGTGCTCTCTATTTATATAACTTGTTTTTCAATGGTTTTACTTCACACCAATTTTAAGTATTACAGCAACGTGCTTTCTGTGCACTTCTAATCAATAGATTGCTTCTGTGCCATTTTTTATTATATGTAGTCATGTCAGCGAACAGTAAATATTATGTGACATTTTAAACCAGAAATTGACTGATGTACATTTTGCAGGGAAAAAGTCCCAGAAAAAGTGAAGGGCCACTTTTGGCAATGACAGTGGAGCAGTTGACATAGGTACTGCTACAGAGCGGGCGGAAACAGCAGTGGGGAAAGAAATGGAGGGTATGTGACTCCAAACCAGGCACTGTGATGGTACAGGATTTATGTTGAGTTGTAAGTGCAGTGGTGCCTAGGCTCTCCAGGCAAGAAGTAAATTCCATTCTGCTAAGTTCCTGTTAAAATTAGTTTACTGCTTAAAGTTTAGGGAGCTGTATTTACCCTTTCAGCTATGCACACTTCCAGTCGTAAATACTGTCAATATTATCCTAAGCATAGTTATCTGTTCTCATTAATTAACATTTAATTAAATTTCATCTTCGATTGTACATGATGGGGTTTTAGAGCTAGCCTATCCACTTACATTGTCACAGCATGGAATTATGGTCAGATAAGTAGATTATTTTGTTGAAGGGAGGGCTGTTGTCCTAGGTCACTATCACGTTTGTTTTTTCAAAGGTATTTAACGTTGCATTTCCAAATTCTAATATCTTCAAAGACTTTACCAGTACTTGATCCTGTTCCTTTAGCTGAGGAATTTTATTCTCAGATTTTGTCACATACCTCTAGTTCCCTGCAGTCTGAGCCATCCTACTGCCCCTCCAAAAGCTCTGGAATATCAACAATGGGGACTTTTGTAGCAGTCTCCTTAGTACTCTATTTTCTCTCTATGGTTCTATGTCCACCTCTTATGTCTGATGTCAGTGATCATGCTTATCCAAAAATACTGCTGTACCTAGGGATGGGATTTTGAGACCCTGAGATTCTGTGGTATATAGACAATATCATTTACAGGATCGATAATTTCTGAGACACCTGTAGACAATGTCAGTCACCAGTATCCTCCAGACATATAATGCTATCTGCCCACATCATACTTTCATCCATAAAACTTTGCCTCCCACTTCTTCAGAAAGTCTTGAAGATAAAGCAGTTTATTCCAAGTATGACATTCCCCGGCTGACATGATGGTCTCAGACAACTTCATCAACTCCTGAAATTTCTAAGATCTCTTGGAGTTTCCTGGGAAGGGTGGCACAGCACATCTTGGAGTCCCCAGGAATAACACATAAGAAAAACCTCTAATTCTTCAAGCTTTTGCCAAAATTAATAAGAATAATTGTTCCTGATTCTTAATCTTCTTCCAGCTGTCTTTCTGTCTGTCTTTACTTCCACACTCAGTTTGACTTTTTGCTTTGGAGACACCTACCATTAGTTTGCATCTCTCCATTGTTTCTCTTTTCTATAGTCTTATCTTAACTTCAGAAGAGTACGTGTGAGAAAGTGAAGATATGAGCCTTACTTTTTCTTACTGCAGTAACCCAGTTGTCAATACCTTAAAATTTTTCATTAAAGAGGACCTGAATTTTAAGAGTCGGCAGATGAATATCCTTAAAAACTTTACATGTAATTGTAATTCCTCATGAATACCAGAAAACATGTGCCTCATGAATTACCAAAAACTAGAAAATAACCTGGAAAACATCATAGAGAAACTGGAAGACAATATACGGCAACAGTATGTTAGAGTACAATATCTGAGACATGATTTAAAGTTTTGAAAATCCTTAAACTGGAGAGTATAAACGATAAGGTTTAATTTATGATGTGTATTTTAATACACAGTGTTTTGTCACAGTTTATTAGAAACTGATGTTATGGACAGTCTGTTCTACTGACGAAGTTAAACGATAGTAGCACTGGGTGTGTCTCTCTTCATCATGATGTAGATAATAGAGTAGTACATAGCTGTATGCTTCGCAGGTAAGGCATTATCTGTTGAAGAGTAGTGTAACAATTTTTATCTTCATGCCAGTACCCTTTGCAGTTTACTTAAGACATTAAAAAGTGATAAATAACAAGAAATACTTATTTGTATCTTTGTTATTTTCCAGTTCTCTTGCTGACCTTTTTGAGATCTGGTTTTTGCTTGCTCATTTTGGAGAATGGCTGGATATTGCAGCAGAACAATTACTGAAGGCCTCTGTAGAACCAGATGCTCTGCTGTGGCTGCTGGCATTTTACTACTGTCCTCAGAATGAAAATCAACAAAGGACTCAAGCAATGGTGGGTAATGTAGTGATAGTAAGCAGCAATTAGCAGTCAATAGTCTGCTTATAACATATTGCTATAAAACAAATAGTGCACACCAGAAAAATTAAAGGTGTACGCTGGAGAAGGTATTGGCTTTACAAGGTCTCCTGGGAATTGTGGTGCAGTGGAGAAGTTGAAAGATAATTATTGTGGCTTTTCTTGGTGACATTTAGAAAACATTTTTCCTCTTTTAAAGTATATTATGTAGATCAGCACCTTCTTGGCTTTCTTTTGGATATCTTGGATGCTTTTAATCACAAGTAAAACTACTCTAGGAATGGTATTTTTTAAATCACCGTGTGGCAGAATTCATCATTCCTGTGTTATGCCATCTTCTGAGAAGGAAACCCAAGAGAAATCACAGCAGCAGACAAAGCAGTAAATGTACTTATCAGACACAGCCCTGAATCCTAACCTTGCCCATCTATTCTGTTTTCTCTTACATATCTTTACTGATTTTTGGCATGTATGAGATTGTAACAAGTATGTTACATTTCCCACATGCTAGGTTTCTAACAGAAGGACACAGTGTTCTGACCTCACACACTGTACTGCATGAAGAGTGCTGTGTGTCTGTGTATGCATGCAAATACATGAAAGCCTTTAATTCAGACCTATTATGCAAGTTTGAACTAGCCCAAGCAATCTGGTCTACAAAGCCCAGACTGAAAATCTGGCTGCAGCATTTCTAGTTTCCCTTAATTCAAAAAAGGATTCAGTTTGATATAAAGATGCAGCTCAGTACACCACGCTAGTAAAACATCATGCTTTTTTACATCTAATGGTCAATGTACAACACTGTGTTCTGCAATATTTTATTTCCTTCCCTTCCCTTCTCACCATCCAGATGGCACTACAAATGCAAGCTCACATCCCGTTTATTTTTTTTCTCTTTGATTTCTTATAGTCTAGGAGTTGGGGTGGGATGTTGGCTGAGCAGAGTTAGGTTAGAGCTATAGTGAAGTAAGGAAACCAGGGTTGGTTTCAGAATGCAGTTTTGGGAAAGAAGGTGATACCTAAACAGTAAACATGAGCGAATGAAACAGAAGGGCTATAAGTGCAGATCTATGCATGGAACATTGTTCTAACTCCAGTACAACAGAATGAAATCACATTGTCCCATACGTAGAATCATCTCCCTGTGTGCCCCCTTTTCCATTAGTTTGTTATTCTGCCATAACTTGTGACAAACTTCAGTGAGAAAAAAGCTTTTCCACTGACAGCCCACGCAGTTACTCATCTGTTCCCAGAGGTCTAGTATTTCAGTTCATTATGATTCTTTTCTTTAGTTCCTTCAAGTAAGACCGTTTTTTTCCTCCACAGGTCAGGCAACTTCAGAAGCATTCCCACAGTTCATACAAAGCTTCTGCCCTTAGTTAGATATTTGCTTTTTCTTTTAAGCTGTACTTTGGCAGGTTAGCTCTCAGCTTTCAAGTGGAGTGGCTTTCTTCTCAAGTCCTGCACCTTTCACCAGTTGAGGATTAAGATGGGATGGGAACTTCTGGCAGATGGCAAGCTGAAGGACTTTTAATTCAACATATTTTTGTGTGGAAAGGCATGCACTCATGAGTTAAGATTTTGTCTTCCTGCTGTTTACTTTAGGTAGCATCTTCTATATCAGTAAGAGTGGAATACATAATGATAAAATTATTTAAAGAAGAAAAAGGCCACTTTTTGCAGTTCACTCAACTTAACTCATATGTTCATGACTGAATATTCTGCTCCTCTTTATTTACTCATTTGTTGGAGTCCTTTCATACATTTAGACTCTGAAACATTGTAGGAACAAAGCTTGGAGGTTGGTCATAGTAACTTTGGCACTAAGAATAAGTCTCCTAGGGTATATGAGCTCATAGAGCAGAGCCTGTCCATCTCCAGCCGTGGAACGTGGGATCAAGGCACACCAAGAATAGGATGCCCAAAGGAATAAAGAAACTTGAAGAATTCCAGTTACCTTCCTTTAGGTTCTGGTATTATTTGTTGCCTGACAATATATGTTGTGGACATAATTCAAGAATTTTCAGACTTTTCAGACTATTTTATATGGCATTGTTAATAGGGCAGGGATGAGAAAAGCAAGATCAGGTGAATGATTGAAACAAATTGTCCTAATGAACATGGTTGAGAAACGTGTGTCCTTTTCTTTGGGTCTGCAGCGATATATTTTTCCATTGTTTCTGCACTTACTCATTTGGGGTTTTTTCTACCAGTTTGTTTGGTTTATTTTTAATGTAGTGAACAGAATTATTGTTAGGATTTTTTGCAATAGTTGCTTATAGTTCTTTTTCCATTGTGTAGGTGCCAAAATCTTCTGTTTTCCACTCCCAGTAAAAATCAGTTTTTATTGGCTAACTCAAAAGGTAAAACCATAAGTTGCAAACAACACAGGAAGAAGGAAAAAGCTACATTCTTACCAGAACATTTTATCAGCTGAGGTCAGGTTGCATGGGGATTTAATTGATTTGTGCAGCAATACTGAAATGAGCCCTTGAGGAACCTCTGTTCTTTTTCCCACAATGCAAAAATCCAGCCATGTTCTGCTGAGGGACTTTCTCCACTTCCTTTTATTATTAAAAAAGGTCAAATCCTGGCTTGATGCCCTGCCTGCTTAGTTTGTAAGACTAAAGAAAGTTAAAAAATCCATTCTGTCCACTTCTCTGTGTGTGAATCAGTATAAAAAAAATGTGTACAGCCCTTCCTTCCCTGTTCTCCCTGCTGCTTAAATTCAAACTCTTTTCATGTTTGGGTAGTTTCTGCCAAGGATTCGTTTTCCTGTTAGTGAATAAATCCAAAGGAAAAATATCATAAGGTATGACCTTTACTCTTCTCTGATCTTGTGTCCTTTGAAATTGTTTTCTGCAGGTAGAAGCTCAAGCAGTCTACAGTCATCTAATGATGCTCTTCAGCTGTACAGTTCTTTCCATCAAAGATCTGGAGGCTGCTGTACACACTGTAACGGATACAGACCAATGTTGTAATCAGCATCTTATAATACATCTTCTTACCAACTTTTTGCTCTTTTCTTCTAGTGGACATATGATTGCCCAGGAATTTATTTACCATGTGAGTGTTTCTTCCTTTTTTTCAGTTTTTAAGTAAAATATAATTTTTTTTTACTGTTTTGGATTTAAGTTCCTACATCTTAATAAAGAAAATACATAACAGAGAATTAAAGAAGATCATGACTAGGGTAACTATACCTAACCTGCTACATACCTATTTCAGCTGCAGTCAAAACATTTTCCTTCTTGACACTTCTTGACAAGATCTCACTGAAAAAGTTGTTGTCCTGACTATACAGCTGCAGAAATAGTTGCAGTAGTAGCCTGCAGTTAAGGGATACCTACAGTTCATTTACACCTGCCATAGGTAGCATGCACAAACATTTTGCTTTTCCCAGTTACACATTGCTCCCTTAATTGTCCAGCTGCTGCAGAGATGATGGAACTGTCTTCTCTGTTTTCCATCCTGTAAAACAGCCAGTTAGCATTGATGAGGCATAAGCTTGGTGCTTTAGCAAAGCCTGAGAGGAAAACTGTGTAATAATTGAGAGATCAAAAGAACAAAGACCTCAAAGACTATCACTTAGCGTGTGAAAAAAAGCTGAAGAGGAGGAAAATGTTGGAAGTGCGCCACTATATCTTGCTATTGTTGATGAAAACCTTCAGGTATATTCATGCAAACAGTATAATGTGTTTATGTCTCTCAAGATCAATAGTGCTATTTCAGTATGAGATTAGGAATTTATTTCTCTCTTAACTATAAAACTATACTCTTTTAAGAAGTACAAGTCTCCTGTGCCAGCAGGTGTAGGGCCAGCGCGTGGTTTTAGCACTTCAAAAGTTTTTCCTTTCAGCAGCAGTGTATAGGAGTATATGAAGTCTGATTTCATGACAAAGGGAACGGAAAAATTATTTTGGTGGTTATTCTTTTAGGCTGACTAAACAGACATAACATTTTTCTGTTTAAGAAGGGCTAAGATATTTCTAGCATTTTAGGTTTAAGTTCACAAATGATTAATTTCTTCTTGGCATAAGAAAGTATGATGAAATTTGGGGGGGTGTATGTATTTTTACAGTCTATTGATTTTAGTATTTCTGGTTTGAGGAGTATGGCTGTTGAGCAGTGATACTGTAATATACTAGTCTGCTGCTTTAAAGCTCTTCAGGAAGACCAAAGGCAATTTGTTGTTTCTTTATAGAATGCAATATAACTAACTTCAAAAACTGTGAGTACTCCCCCAGTGCCGGGTGGTCATGAGCTGTCATAGGCCAGAGTATGTCAGTCTCTGATTAATTTTCACTGTATCTGTGTCATCATTAATGTGTAGCTAGGCTCTCCGTGTGATTTGAAAAGGCCTGAAGACAATATATGAAAATCAGAATGGTGTGAAACCAAACTGGGATGTATGGCAGAGGGTTTGGTTAGCGTAGCAAACTTTGGGGTTAAGACAGCAGAGATAACATGGAGTAAAGTCCCTCCTGATCTGCAACAATTGCAATTTAGGGTCTTTTCCTGGTACTTTGTCACCTTTTGGGCGGATGGAGGTGTGTTTATTTTTACTCTGGAAAGCTTTACAGAATGGAATTGTGTCCCTAAACCCACCCAAAACCCTCATGTGCTTTTAGTTGTTTTCTAAGGAGATGACTTCTGGGTGGTTACACTGTCTGTTAATTTGTGTTTCCTTTTAAAACTTTTTGACATCTTGATTTGTTTCACTTAAATTTAAAAAGAACAGTAAAAATCTCCAAGTTTCTCAGTTCCACCAAGATGTATGAAAAGAGGCACCTTGGGTGAAGTTGCTTTTGAACTTGTCACATGTTCAGTGGTGAGGGACAAATCTGTGGTGTTGCTGCAAATATTAATGGAGACTTCTTAGTCCTTAGCAACATAATTGCATTATTTACCTTCTTCTCTGTTTCCTTTCAGATTACTGAGGCAACTGGTACAAGCAAAGAAATTTGTAGTCTTCTTATCCGTACTGCATACAGAATTAAACATAATGGAGAAGAAAACCAAAAGACTGTGAAGCTGCTGAATGAACTTCTTCAAAAACTAACATCAAAAGTTTAGATTTTTAATGTCATCTATTTATCAAGCCAACAAATCAGATCTTTATCCAGGTGTCAGACTTTAAGTAACACCTTGCACTGCAGGTTATCAAGGATAGAAACATATGTACTTAAGGATATCCTGCAACTTTGTATTCCCTCATATACATTTGAAAATAATCCTTTGTTTGGAAATGTTAACCTTTTAGAACATAACCTTAAATATTCAAGGCGGTTGAAAATTTTGTTCTGAGCATGTTCTTTAACAAGAGACCTATGTCATTTAAAGCAGTTTACTCATCTCCTTGTTTTTTAACTGGCTGAGGATCAGATTTTCTCCCAAATTACACATGGCTTTATTAGCAAATTGTACCCAGTTGCTTGGTTGGTAAGTTGTTCCTAAAATGTTTTGTTCAATAATTCTGCTTTTATGAAACTAACAATCTCAAGTGAGAGTTAGTGATTCATGGTGAATGCACTCTGTGTTCTCAGGAAATGAACAATGTTTCCTAAACTCCTTAGTTCTTTTTGAAAATGTTTCCAAAATAAAACTCCTCTCAGATTTACTAATTGGTTTATTTCTTTTTTTCTGTACTGCAGCTTTCACAGGACAGTGTTCTCTGCAAAGTACTATATGAATAGCTGTAGCTGGTCTCTGTCAACAAATACATCGCAGGTAGAATGTTGTTTCCACTACAGCTCATTTTCAGTGTGCCATGAGTGATGCTATTGTTCATTCATTTAAGAAATCTTTTTTTCATGCAGACAAAACAGGGCAAGCACAGCATAGGCATAAGGAAATTTTCCAGTTTGAGGGCCAAATTTCCTAAAGAGACCATATGGTTGCAACTCATCTCTTTCCTTTTTGTGTCCAAAGGTAGTTTGCTTGCTTCTTCATTTAGGTTATTTGTCTCATGCAAAGAAGACAGTGAGCAATGGCTTACTGTTTTACCATTAGGATAGTATTTGTCCCAAGAAATTTTGTGAACCTGTTTATAGATTAACTAGAAAAATAACCATGGAGAATAGTAATGACAGAGGATCTTAACTCTTTTCAGTAATTTGTTCTCATATATTACCTAGCTTTAATGTCAACACTTGTGCTATGTTCAAAGATGCTACTTGGGATATTATTCTTGCATACAAAATCAGAGCGATTTGTCTTAAACACAGCTTTCTGAATGTAGCATTTGGTTTTGGGCAATGGAAAAGAAAAGTAATGTAACTAAGTGTCCCTTAGCTGTGAGAAGTGGAAGGATATTCTGTAATGCTGTTGACTGATTTCTTACAATTTTGTTCCCAGTGAGTCATATCAGAACAAATGACAGAAGTTACATGTCCTCTCAGTCAGTTTGTTAATGTTTGTAATATTTGATTCCAGCATATGAAGAAATAGTAAACATGTAATGTATGTCTGTGAAGAAAGGTGGGTTTTTTTTCCTCTTTTGAATTAAAAGTACTTCTGAATGAAAAATCAGAAAGAGATATGTTGCAGTTTTTCAGCTGTTGGTAGGTGTACATATCTAAAAAAGCAAAATCAAGCAACCCAGTTTTCTATTCCTTGACCTGAAAAGCATGGGATTAAAATAAATTATTTATTCGTTGATCAGAAGCTCTGAGGTATTTGTCTAGTGGGAACATGTGTAGAGTGCTCTACCTAGAATGATAAATATTCTAAAATTTGTCTCTAAAGAATGATTTTTTAGTTGTTGTTGCTTTAATTTCTAATCAGGTTGTTGGATATGAGATTCTTTGGTTGTCTCCATAAAACCTTAAATTGTCTCCATATTACAACTCTATAAAATTTTAAATACTTAAAAGAAATATTGTCAAAGATTTGCAATATATGATTCTTGCAGATTTGTTAGATCAATGATAAGAGTATGATATTTATATGTGTATTACAGTTGTTGAAGATTAATTTGTAACCATCCTCTCACAGTGCAGTCTTTTTTTTTTTCCACTAACAAAGCGCATAACAATTCTTTCTTAAACAAAATCAATATCCTGTTAAATAGTAGTAAGTCAATTCAAGCATGAAAGAAATGTGCAGTAAAGGCATAAAGAACAAAATTAGTAGTGCATTGGTACATTCTTCTTTTCCTGTGTTTGGCTTCTTAAGAAATACTGCATGATTTAAATATTGCAAGGAGGGTTTTGCTTGTTTCAGGAGGCTTTAAGGAAGAAACCTAACTGATGCTATCTGTAACTAAAAAGC
This sequence comes from Rynchops niger, assembly GCA_013400035.1. NCBI lineage: Eukaryota > Metazoa > Chordata > Aves > Charadriiformes > Laridae > Rynchops > Rynchops niger. Next base: position 52,060 of record VXBH01001173.1, read on the forward strand.
TACATCTATACTGGCATTCTTTTTGCTTTATTTAGTGTAGTTGTTATAAATCTTTGGTATTTCTTTTTCCTTGCTCTTTCATGGTTCTTGAATTATGATCTAACTTTGATATAAACTATGATTTTGTGGCATATTGAAGCTACTTTTGTTGGTTGCCAGTGGAAGGCAACAGTGTGATTTGGTAGATCTGAGCAATGGAAGATTTCTCATATCGTGGCTCCTGTGTTATCCATGTAATGTGTGTCTTCTCCTCTGTAATCACTACTTTGTGGGAAAGTTCTTTGGAGCCTCGAGGGCTGTATTTTTATGCAGAAAATGAGTCCTGAAATCAGGCTTCAAGTAGCTTGTTCCCTTCCCTCCAATCTCCATGTCAGCACACACCGTAATCCTAGATATTATACTGAATATAGAGAGCTTTTCAAAATTTTGGTGCTTCAAGGAGCTTTTTTCAATACAAACAGTAAATTTGACTTGTCTATTGATAATGCTTCTTTCCAGTCTAAGACTGCTAAGTTACAGCTTTTTGAATTTTGCATGCTTTCCAGCAGGGGGCTGGTGGTTTCTGTGGATTTTCTTCAGAAAAAAAGCCACTTCCATGGCTTTCATTCAACCATGGTCTTAGTAGAGTGCATATACAAAACATCATACATGTTACTTCGTGCGGTATGGTAGGAACAGGTATGTTACCAAGGTATTGCAACTTACCTGACCAGCAGTAACATGTTAACCTGTTACTTCTGGGATTTGTGATCAGGTTTCTATACTCACAGCATTATAAGTGCAAAGAGGTGTAAATAGAAAGTCATACTAAGGATGCAAGTGAGTTAATATTCATTTTGGTAAGTGAGAGTTCATGCCATTGTGGTATATGTTTGGCTTGGTTTTGGTTTTGGGGGGATAGAATAAAAAAAATTCTAAAGCATTACACAAGTTTAGGACGAAACATCTAGGAAAAGTGACTTGCAGTTATTAAACCAAACACTACTAAATCACTTTTACTCTATTTCTTTGATGTATTATCCAATGACAGAATAAAATTCTAATGCTCTGTGTGAGTGAATAACGTCATGCTAATTAAAATGTAGGTTTTCTTCTGATGTAGGAAGGCTGTAGGAAGGTGAGAAATTCTGACACTGAAGTGCAGCCTTCTACTAGACCCAAGTTTGAAAAGTCAAAACTTGGAACGTTATTGGAGGAGTCTTCCACCAGAGCACCAAGTGTATTTTTGAATCTACACTTTTATACTTTCCAGATAGTCTGCAACGGCTTTGTTATGCAATCAACACATTTTCCTAGGCAAGACTAGAAGTTAAACCTGAATTAGCTGGTGTTAGAGGCAGCCCCTCTAGCACTTAATTCATAGCAGTATTCACATGTGGACCTGTTTAAGTCCGCCTACCTCTCTGGCAAGTTTGTCTTACTTGTGATACTATTTCTTCTTCAATGCTTGCCTGGATATAAAATATATGCTCATGGCAGCCTAAGCTCATTTATTGCCTTAGCAGAGGGCAGTTATTCTGGGAATTTGCTGTTAGGTGGTCTGCTCACTAGTGAATGCCAAAAAGGAGTTTCCCTTGCTTGCATTAGCCATCTTCCTCTAACCAGCTGTCTGGCTGATGGAAAGGAATAAACCTCATAAGCCCCTTTTGATGGCTGAAGTGTACTCATAGTGACTGAGTCCTCTTACTGGCCAGGAGCCACATAGCGATAGGCATTGGATTGCCATCAGCCACTGAAACAAAAACTTGGAATGTCAGCTGGCTGTAGCTGAGTTGTAGCAAGGCACAGATTGTGCCTTAGTTTGTATTTTATGTTCTTGCATGTAAGTGAATGTAGAGAGGGTGAGCAGGAAGAAAAAATGCAGCATGTTGAAACAGTTGCAGAAATTTAGCTGTGATGTTTATAGTCAATTGAATTGTAGTACTGATAGGATTAAGAGATAACAATTCCATATAAGACAGTTAACCTGAACAATAACAAGTAGCAGAAAAAAAATCCAGCAATACTATGTCTTTAATAGGTCTGTACATTTAACTACTTCCCATCTCTTTACAAATCTCGCTACTTTAAAAGCATGTTTCATAGCTCTTCTGTATTGTGGCAGATGATAGACTCATTTCATAGAAAAGCAGACCCTCAGGAACAATGACCCTCTCTTTTATATTATTTTGAATAAAAATGTCTGTTAGGTCCATGAACTTTGGCAGATGCATGTTGCCATCTTGAAAAGAACACATTTTTACATATTCTTGACCGTAATGAACAGTTCCACTTAGTTATCCACATTCTGAAGTACACTGTCCTTGAGATTTCCCATGTGTATGTGCCAAATCAGCCTGTATGTAGAGTTTATTCACTTCTTGCTGGTTTGATTTTATTCCTTAGCTTGTGGGTTTATGTTGAGGTTCCCAAAACAGCTGCATGCAATATGTTGTTTGCAGGCTACTGTTAAAAGTTCCCTTAATATTTCATGTATAAGAAAGCAGCTTTTCTTTGTTTTGACTAATGATGCTGTAACTTCTACTAAGTATAAGTTGTCTAAAGATAGGGCTTCTGCTTTTTTATTCCGAGCTAATTTGTAATGGTAGCTGAAGATACAAATTTCCCATCTGTATTCTCATTCCCTGTAGAGACTACCAGTAAATGCTTAAGTGCTTTAATCTCATGATTATGCTGCACTTCCATATCAGCTTGAGATGTCTGTGAATAGAGAGGGAAAAGCCAGTATCAAATTCCACTGAAGAGGAGAGAGGCCTTGAAATTTGCTACAGAATTAATTCTTAAGATAGAATGACTGATACATGACTGATAATGACTGTGAATTCAGACATTATCTCTGAGTCTCTAGTAGGCAGGATCATTACCATCTTTTCTGGAGACATGACAAAAATACAAATGTTATCTCCATCGACCACTGAATTTTTTTCTTCAAATGCATCACAAAAATCACTATTATGTTTCAGCTTTCCTTTCTTGTGGGTTTGCTTCTTTGCTAAAACACAGCTGATGAGTGCTGAGCAATACACTGTACAGCATGCTTTTAGGGCCAGACTGAATTGCTGTAGTTGCTTGCTCTGGCCTGCTTGACCTTGGCCACAGAAGGATGCTGAGCAAATGTCAAGCCCAAACCTTGCAATTAAGCTATAACATCCATTTTGGAAAAATAATTCTGTTGGGATTTAGAGGCTACAGATGATAGCTGTTGACTATTTTTCATTATAGCTTTTCTGATCTTGATTTCAACAGTTCCACTTGCTGTAATGGCAGAGCGAGCTCTCAGACACAGTCACTCTTTAGGCAGAAGCATTACATTTTCTTTCTCTTCTCTCTCTCTCCATTCCTGCCCAGGATCCAAGATGAATGTGGGTATGATCCATAATGAGCTTCTAGCAGAAAGCAAATCAAGCACCCAAAATCAACTGGTTTTTGTTAGGCTAATTTATGCAACGGTGCAAGTTAAGGAAGGGGAAGATATGTGTCAGCCCCTGTACGTCCCTATGATGTGTGTAATGCCAGGTCTGCTCCCAGGCACTACCCTAGCACAAATTTTAATACTGTTGACTACTGTTAACATACACCCAGAAATTAATTTCTTTTTAGTAAGATTCATTTTGTTCTGATGATGTGTTCTGCTTTTCCAGCAGCTAACCTAAAGACAGTATTTCCTCTTTTACCTCTTCTCTGTACAAATGGTAGGTCTACTCACTTTGGTCTTCCCTTCCCCCTTCCTCTCTCCCCCTTCCCTCTTCCCCCTTTTCCCTTCCCTTCCCTTTTTCCTTCCCTTTTTCCTTCCCTTAAGATGGAATACCCCAAAGTTATGCAAACACCACTGAATATAAAATCACATATGACCGGAGTATCTTTTGTTTTTACTGAGATCCTTCACATACATCACACACATCACAACCACACAGCAGTCTCTAAGTCAGCTGTTCAAACTTAGCTGTCATAGAATATTGAAAGAAGAAGAGAGTTTAGTATTATATCCCTGCAGTCTCCCCTCTCTTTAAAAAATCGGGCATTTGAACAGCCTGGTAATGGTATACCACATAAACAGTAACTCTACTTTGGCACAGTTCTTCAAAATGTATTGCGGAGTCTGGCAATCTGCATATATTTAAAGAAAATATGAAAAGACTGCCATATGACATCCTGTTGGGGTGTCACTTTCATCATTTTCCTATCAATTCAGTTTTCTTTTCTGAATCTGAAAGACATTGCTGATTTTTCAGATGTTCAGAGGGTGAGCTCCTCCTCCCTGACTCCACTGGGAGCACTGGGTCCTCACCACCTCTAAACCATACCAGAAACCCCAGTCTTTACTAGCTGTGGTTCAAGCAGAGAGGGGAATAATGCTTGGTGATTTTGTTTCTTGCCTGTTACAAACTTGTGGGTTTGTTTGGTGCTTGATGGTCTTCATGCCAAAATGTTAACCATACACTACTTTATAGCATTGACCTTCTTCTGTGATGTAGAGCAATTGTTTTTCTCAGCATCACATCTATCCTACAGCTGATGCTGGCATTACTTGATATTGGTAAAAGAGAATCAGCTATCTTAAGGTGTAGGACACACTTCAGTCTTACTGTTTCCTTAGTGTGACTGCTTCCTAATTCCTGCTTTTTTCTCCTATCTGTCAAATGGGAAACCCATATATTCCTGTTATTTGTCTGAAGAAAGGAGAGGCAAGTGGTAGGGAGGAGTGGAGAAGGTGTGTATAGAAACCATAACATGCGAGTAGATGTTCTTGCATAACATGGACAACTTTTTGAGTGATTATTCTTCTCACTCTTCATATATGTTAAAAACAAAAAATTTTAAAAAATCAGCATTTATGTCCTATAGCTGTGGGCTTATTTTTATATTCAAGCAAACAGCGACAATATTTTCCCCCCAGCTAAAATTGGGAGCTTATTTAAAAAGCCTTCTTGTAGTCAAGAGGAACAGGAGGTGATAATGAGTGTTAGGCATGATGGGCAGATTCAGCACAAAGTGGCGATGTCAAAATCTGCAGTATTTCAGAGTATTATTGCCATATTACTGAAGGGAACAAGATAGAGTTCAAAATGAATGATAATGCCATGGCTGTGGGGAAAGGGCATGTGAAAGGTGGAATGAGGGAGGAAAGGTCTTACATTTCATATTAGGGAACAAGAAAAAGGAATAGTACTTTTCAGATATAAAACTGAGTAAGTTGGAATGAAATTCTAATTGGTCATGCTTGGCAGTTAAACAGGTGAGTTTCAGGCACACCGAGAGATAGATGCAGAATGCAGTAAGACAGCTGCTGACACGCTGTAATTTTTAGTTTTGTTGTGTTCGCAAGAGTTGACTGTAAGAGGCACAGCTGTAAAGCGGATAGCTGTTACCACCAAATAGAAAAACTGAAGAACACCATGATGAAACAACATGAGGTTAAATTTTTTTTTTGTGTACTAGATGATGACCGATGTCCTTTCAGGATTAAAGATGAAGCAAAATACACTACTGTGACACAAACCAGCTTCTCAAACTATCTTATTTAGATCTAGCAACATCTAGTTAAGATGGTAGAAGATGATCTAGTGGCAAAACATACACCTCTGTCTCATGAATAAAATGTTCCAGAGCGAGTTTCAGCAGAGAGCTCCAGTGCTGAGACACAGCTCCCAGCAAGCCCAGAAGAGAAGCCTGTAAGTAGTCAGAGAAATGGCATTTTCAGAGATGACTGAAGTGAGCTACATTAGCCAGAGGTTACAGTGATATCCAGCTGCTGCTCAGAGGCGTGCAAGAGCAAAGCTGAGGATGTGATCTACCTGGATTTTTGCAAAGCTTTTGACACCGTTTCCCACAGCATTCTCCTGGAGAAACTGGCTGCTCATGGCCTGGACAGGTGTACTCTTCGCTGGGTAAAAAACTGTCTGGATGGCCGTGCCCAGAGAGTGGTGGTAAATGGAGTTAAATCCAGTTGGTGTCCGGTCACAAGTGGTGTCCCCCAGGGCTTGGTGCTGGGGTCAGTTCTCTTTAAT
>VXBH01001173.1:58664-72898 GCA_013400035.1 Rynchops niger
GAGGACAGCAGAGCTGTCATCTCTACAACAGGGGGGCAACAAGCAAAACCAAGCTTTTCAATGGTAGTACCGTGGACATGACTGCTGCTGGGGTAGTGTGCTGATACAAAGCGATGCTCAGCTGAAAACTACATTCTGTCTTCTGATGTGTAAATTATCATGAAAAAGCAAATCTTTACACAATTTCTGCATGCCTTTAAATAGCAGTTATAACAAATGTCTGTTCTTCGGAAAGCTGTAATACGCAGGAATCAGGCCCTTAATTTTTTGCAGAAAATATGCACTCAGCTGCAGTACACACAAATGCAGTTTATCTCCCAAGCACTGTGCATATGTCTTAATTTCTTTCTGCACTGGCACATCTTACTGGCACAAAATGTCAGCCTGCCAGCAAGGTAAGTTTTTAAAACAACTTTTACAATATGTTGTGCCAACAGAAACAAGGGACCATATCCATGTTAGTGTATGCATTTCAGTATTTATATTTGCCTACACTGAGTATACTTGCAGTGAAATTCTAGATGAGTCAGGCTCCTCTTTTTGGTTGTTTCCTTGTCGTCCTTTCTTGTAGTTAAGTTTTTTTTTTTTTGGACTAGTCCTGGCATCAAGGACTGGGGCCAAGAACAGAAATGCACTTTCGTGTCTGTTAAAGTCTTTGCCTGTTATAGAGGACATCAAACCTGACTCGTGAATACTGGGAATTGTAGCACAAAGATAGATATTTTATAGTTTTAAAAGACCAGAAAATATATTCATTTACTTTTAGATACTAAGAATTAGTGTCCTGGAATAAGGTTTGCAATGAATTAGAGTAAGGTTTTGTGCTTAGTACATGGGTTTATATCGAATGGCAGTCTCACTGTAGAAGTTCATTATTATATTAAGAGAGTGCTTTGCTCAGAGGAAAATACCATCAAGTTACAGATGTAAAGTTTGAACATGCGTAGATAATTTGTATACAACCACTCCTAGCTCTTAAATCATGCATATGGAAGGATGGACCTGTGCAGGCGTGGGAATTCCTCCCTCCTTGGGCACAAAAGCCCAGACAGCAGTGCTGAGCAGCAGAACGCACTGCAACATGCGACTTACTGCCTCGGTGCACCACCGCTGCCGTGCGTGCAGGACCTGCCGATGCCTGCCTGCGGGTACATTGTGCTGGGGGTGACCCAGTCCTGAATGGTGGGCATCTTCCAGATGTTTCCAGACCAGTTTCTGTTCGGAAAGTATCAATCCAAAACTAGTAAAGCCTTTGGCACGTAATGGCACACAGTAACGTAGCTGCTTGTTCATTCTTACAAAGATGCCATGGTTGTTTGTTTCCTCCCATGTACTTATGTACACAGAGCTGCCCACACCTGCAAACTCTAACAAAACAGCTAAAATTTTCTGTAATAGAAATACCAGTTCTCAAGGCTTTATCAGCTGTGGAGATAAACTGGCTGGCTGCAATACACTATTGCAATATGTTACCATGGCCTAGCTATAGAACTTCTTTTGTTTTGTTTTTGTAATATCCTTTTTTGCAGTGCTTTTTATGTGTCAGAAATCCATATAGGCTCCTTATGCTTTGAGTTCTACTTGCATCCTCAAGTGCCCAGTTGCTCAGGCTGCATTTCTGGATAGACCTGTTGTTTCCAGGCTAGACCTCTTTCCTCCCCTCTTATGTGCGAGGTACAGCTAATTCCCTCCAAAAGGAGAAAGCACAGAGCCAGCAGCAGCTGCAGACACCTCCCAGCAAAGCTGAAGACAGAAAACAAAGTGGAGGAACTGCTGTCAGCAAAATGGTATGTTTTACTCCATGTCTGTAGCAGAAAGCACATGACCAGGAACGCGCCGCCTCTGAGGGGGCCAGGGACTTGCCTAAGTCACCTCCTCATTGCAGTCCACCGTTGCTCTGAACAAGTCACCTGGGAAGCGGCACTGGAAAGTAGATAGTGATTCTTGCCTAACTATACAGATACAGTTTTAGCTTAATCTGAGATTCTTTTTTATGGTTAAAAGATACATCCAGGAAAGAATCAGCAAGATCCTAACCAGCTGCTGGCCTCATGAAGTAAGCGGGAGACAGACCAACCTTCTGCATCGGGCTTTGTAATGCTATCCAGTGTGAAACTACCACTGTGTTTGGAAAGGACTGAATCACGGCTAGGAGGGAAAAACCAAACAAAATGCTTTATTCTATTCAGAGGGGGCAGATTATGAAGCAGAAGTAGAATGAAACTGAAGCAGGGCAAGGACAGACCTAGGGGAATGCCTGTGCTTGTCATAGCCACATACACTGATATGTAAATGTATGTTAGCCCAGAAGTCTTAGTTTTCACCTCTGACCAGAGAATGTTGTAACATTTATGCCACATTCCTCAAATGCCTGACTATACTTACAACCAACCAACTTCTTTTACTTAAACAACAAATGGGCACTTTCACTGGATTTTAGTGAGCTGATAGTGAAGTCTGGATAGAGGTATATTTCAATAAAACATCACTTCCAGTAATGATTTTAGTGACAGTAAGTTTGGAAATGGATTTCTTTGTTGTTTTCTTTTATTTACTATAATTAGAATCTACAGCTACCTCCTCTCAGGAAACTGATATGGAAATAAATGAAAATTAATATGGAGTAAAATGAACAGTGCTAAACATTGGGTTTGGGTTTTTTCTGATCAGGTCTCAATAGGGTCTATTAAAAACTTAAGTAATTAAATGACACTTTGTACGGTTCACTCTCAGCTTTTTACGTGACTCAGAAAGATTTTAAACTGATGGTAGCACTTATATTGTGTTACCGATGCTACTGTATAATACATACAGGAGTCTCCTGTTCTCTCGTATTTCTGACGAGTTATGGTAACTATTTGAAGCCATCTTTAGGTCCCTTCTTAATCTGGAGCCTCACTCCATTTAGCAGTGCTTGGATTAGCCACACAAAAGGCCATCCAAGCCTAGATACAGGGCCAGGGCTGCCACCTCTTCACCATTTTTTAGGTTGTTGTTTGGTGTTAGTGGTTCATTTTCAGTTCATTTTCTCAGTTGCTACAATGCATCATAGATCACAAAGTTATTGTAAGGAAAATCAGCGTTCCAAGTTCGTGCTCACGTTAATACTGCTGAGAGACTCAAACAGCTGTAGCAAGCAAACTACTGCTGTGCTCAGTACTATGAAAAAAAAGGTACAAAAAGTAGGTTGTTTGTTTTGAAAGAACAAAATTTTGGCAATATTTGCGAATGTGTGGAATGTCTTACTTGCCATGTAGTTTTAACAGTACTGGCTACGGACAGGCTTACTACATCTTTAATTTCTGTGTGTCTTGTGCAAGAGCCTTATCCAGCTTCAGGTTCTTTCCCTCCCACAATGAAAAAGGCAAAAAGCAAGCTAGTTTCCTTTCTGGGCTTTGCAGAAAAACCTGTGAAATGAAGTATAACTCTTTTATGAACAGGATCCCTTAATAACTCCATCTGTGAGTGTAACTACATTGGAAGCCACTGCAGTATCTCAGTGCGTTCTTGGACAATTTCCTAACTCTTGCTGCATTTCAAAGAAGTTGCTGAGTGTTCCATAATTCAGGTACTGACACTGTGTCCCTGTAAAGGGGGAGGTAGGAAAATGTAGTGAGGTAAACAGGGAAGAGCAAGGTAAGAGAAAAGTCCCTGTTGAGGCAGGCTCTTTCTTTAGATTCTGAGCACTAAAACTTCAGAAAAAAATAATGACCACATTTAATTTTTCTTATTAATATCCATTAACTAATGACTTTCAGCTGGTTCTCTCCTACTGCAAAAGCAGAAATGGGATCATTCTTTTTCCTAAGTTTGTAAATTAGTATTGAACCACTGTGCAATGGAAAGACTCCACATACTTGAAAAAAATATTTATTTTTATGACAACATTTGATGTAAAACAATAGCATACAAAGTAAATACGTTCACAAATTTTTGTGTTTTAAATTCTTACTCTCTAAAAGGAACAATTAAGATGTCTTCTGATCAGTGGAGCAGTACGTTCCAAGGAAAGATGAGCTACAGTCGATATATCACTGTGCAAAAAGAGCAGCACAGGGGTATGGAAGACAGAAAATGAAACGTCTGACATTTTTGGTAAAAGTTAACCTAAACAAGACAGAGAGAAAATTTTGATCTTTGTTTTTCCTTCAGTCCCATCCCATCACCACGATGATGGCTGGGCACTTTTCACCGGTTATTTCAGCTTCCAGTTAACCTCCCCAGCTCCCATTAATTTTATATATTTTAGCATAGAAGTTACAAACAAGATTTTAAGTACAGAATACAGTTTCATTGAATTTCAGAGATCACTAATGTTGGCCAAATTAGTGGCGTGCATAAAATCGTTCAAATCAAGAGTCCTTGGCATCTGCAAACCGGAATGTCTGTACCACCAAAGAGCAAGGATAAACCCCAATTTTCTTGTATTAAAGAACTATCTAAAGCCACAGTAACGTGTGTGTGTGTAGTTTGTTTTGTGCGCGTGCATTCTTGGTTACAGTGAGCCTCTGGAAGACATAAATACTGAGAGGTAAATGTTTCTGTCAGCTGATTGTTTTAGCAGTCACATAATCCTTCCTTTGATGTCTTGGGTCAATGAAATCCTAGTACCATCAGGGTATATATTAAAAGAGTTTCTCTGTGATCTTTCCTGCAACGGAAACAGCAGTAAAAGTTATTATTCTGTCACAGTGAAGGACTATCCGTGCATTCTTGATTGCCCCAGCTTTCCAAATGGAGTTATTTTTTAGGTTACCAGTAGAGCATAACTGTGCTTACAGAGTTTACAATGATCTCTTTAGATTTCTAGAGCTACCACAATGAGGTCTGGAGAAAACAGGGAAGATCCAACAGTGCAAGCACATTCTCTCGGTTATCAGCAGGTTACGTTGAAAATAACGCCATAGGTCAGTTACCAGAGCAATACTGTGTGATCTGCTACATATTCACATACCTTCTCATCTTAGGCCAACGGTTCTCTAAACAGTACTGAGGTAGTTTTTCCACCCCAGGCCATTTAGTGTTTAACATCAGGACATTGTAATGTGCATTAATTCGTTTTTTGAGAGAAAAGAGTAACAACATTTCTCAAAGGCTCTTAGAAAAGGTACATCTTTTTTTGCTCTAGGGCTCGACTCCTGTTCCTGCTGAACTGAGCCAGTGTGTAAAATCAGAACTGATATCAGCTCAGTAGGCACCGGAGGACGGGTCCATCAACAGCCTGGAACAACAGCAGCAGCCGTAAGTGGCAGCTCCATTTCCTGCAAACGACACACGGTGCTAAGCTACCACTGCAGAGACAGCATCCGTTAAAGAGAAGACTAAAAAACAAAGCTTTATAGACAATTCCAAAGTCACAAACATTTATTTCCTCTGACCTTTACAAAAGCATGGTAACCAAATTACTGCAGGCAACCAGAGCGAGAACTTAAGGAACGCTGTTTATTCTCAACTAAAACCCCCAGGAGTCTTCGGTCCTCCCCAAGTCACCTCTGCCTCTAACCTCAATATCCTGCATCTCACACACATGCATTCATTGTTAAGTCTGCCCATTCAGCAGCAAGGTATCTCAGCCAGCAAACGCTCTCCGCCCTGCGCAGGCTGGCATTAAGCAAAGTCTCCTCTCCCCTTCTCTTCAGGTGCAGAACTTAGCCACTGTGAACAAAGAGGGAAACAATCACTGTTCACCAATCAGCTAAGCTCTGCACCTCGCCAGAGAGGTCTCCGTCTCGGTATAGCTAATTATCGGATGAGGTTCTTCCGCGACGTGTCTGCTGCTTTCCTCTTTTTTTTTTTTTTGTTTTGTTTAATGGATGGAGAGGATTCCACGCTGTGCACAGATCGCATAGTTATGGTGAGTTTCATACTAGCAGCTGTGGTCATGGCTGTGTGGTAATCCCTGGCAATGTGATTTTAATCTTAAATCACAAATCATCATGCCAGGAACCCAAACAGCCACACCATTAAAAGAAAGCTGTGCAGTCACACAGAGTGTTGTTCTCATAACAGTATCTTTAGATTTTGTGTTACAGCTCACCACGCACTGCAAGTCTGCCTGATAAATCAAACAGGCAATCCTAGACTAATGCTAACACATACAACACATGTGATTTTCCTGTGCTAGGTACTTACCACCAAAAGCTTGTAGAAATTTTGATTTTTATTTTATTATGGAATGCACTGTAGGAAGACAGTTCCAAGTACAGTAGTACCAGAACAAACTGCACCTCCACGTTTGTGGCCTTCAGACACTCAAAGGCACCTCTCTACCAGATTAAAAATTGTTGAATGGAACTCAAATTCCTGTGGGTGCTCGATAACTGGGAGCACACAAGCAAGTCTCTTAGCCCTTCCTGTTTTATAGAGCAAACCTCCTACCCCACAACTGGTGTCCTGGCCCTCTACAGTCTAATCCGCTTCACCAAAAAAGTTTTCTTGGCAGGCACAGTTCTTGTCTATACAGAAGAACAACATGGCTGTTCATAAACAAACCTGCTTTCAATGTATCTATCTGCTGTATTTCATAGAAATGAACACCTGAAATTCAAGTGGAACTCACTATTAAGCACTGCTACGCGTACAGGCTTGAACAGGAGAAAATAAGATTTGCTCAATACCAATGAGAAAATGATGATTTTGCTAAATTAGATGCCTGAATTTTGATATCACAAATCAACTGTAAAGTTATGTAAACAACCAAGGCAATTGGTCTGGCAGCTGAGTTATATCATTAAACAAAAATCTGAGGTATGCTGTACCGGTAGAGACCATCATACCAATCCTAATTGGCTATGTATTAAACATTCAAGTACAAACACTGTAAGGTTACCTCCGGCTACTCAAATAGATTGAGAAACAGAGAATATCTTTGCAAATTACCAGTTTATAGCCTGCAGCAATCTTTATTTTGTGATTATTTCTTGCAATTCTGCTTTTTCTCTGGTGATTCCTCCCCATTAAGTTCAGAGACAAATTATGTATGATACTAAGCAGCTTCTTCACATTAAGGCTACTCATCTTACCTCGTAATCACTCTTCAAAGGCCTCACTACACTTAACACAAAAAGATATGAATTATCAGCTTGTTCTCACATGATTCAGATTTGCTTCCAAGTGCACAGCTTCGTACTTCCACTGTGGGCTCAGATTCTTTTCAAAGACTATGCTGACTATCAAGTCAACATGCAGTTAAACAGAAATGCTCCTTGTGCAATTGTGAGTTCTGTAAGCAGAGTTAAGAATACAGAATGGGAAACAACTGCAGGTGGAGCCTGGCCTTCTCTGGCCATTCAGACTTACAGTTGCCTCTCGTACAGTCCATTACAAAGTTTACAACAAAGCCAAGCTCCATGCTTTCCAGCTAGTGCCTACACATATCTAACTGCTGCAGCATCTGGGCTTAAAAAAAAAAAAGAAAAAAGAAGGCAAGATATTTAACAAGAATTACTTCTGGAGCTAAGCAGCCACACGCTCTATAGTATGCCACAGTTTACTACGTTTAGTGAGCTGTGCAAAATCAGGGTGTTTAATTTAAAAAGAAAAATCACCTCTTTAGAATAACATCTCTGCCACCACTTTGGCTGAGGACGCATCCATATGTTCTCGTGCTGCCGCAAAGCATTTATGTGCAAGTTCTTGTTGCTTCACATCTTCATTCACCATTAATTCACCATAGAGATACACACCCATTGCCTGGAAGAGGAACAGAACACAGATCCATCCTATCACCAGAGAAGACTAGTTAGTTGTTTTCATTCCGTTGTCCTCCTAGGACTCATTTAATGAAAACAAAACAAAACAGACAACCCAAAACACAGAAAATACCATATACTCTATAACACCTACCCTTCCCCCCATAAATGTAGTTTTCTCTGGATCTCTTTAGCCTGAGGATGGTTATCTATATGTTGTATTGAGTACGTAAGGACAGGATATAAATATGAGGCGTATGTTATGTCGTGACAAGAAAATGCTCACTCACTCCATTTTTCTTGTCTCTTTTCAAGTTGAAATCTGTTTTCTTTTAGCCACTACCTGAAATATTTCCAAATGCCCCTTAAGAAAACAGCTTGTCCTTCCGTGAACTGGATACACATTTTCTCTCCGATTGGGATGTCTACACACACACCGAGACACCTAAAGAGGACATCAACCAAAACAGTACACGATAAAATTCCCATTTGGCAATTCCGTAACTGGACATCAACCAAATGCGATCAGGTCTGTGTTTCAGACTCTTCTCTTCAGATCTGAGATACAGCTGAAGATGCGCAAGTGCTGGTTTGGTAAGAAAAAATTAATGACAGAATTGGACAAAGAAAATAAACTTTAGTTACCTACAGCTGGCTGCTGAGAGTATTTTCTTTTCAGAACGCAAATATATGATAGAGATACCAAACTACTCCTAACTACTCCTTCTGGACATAGAAGCTATCAAGAAAGATAACAGGGTACCTGGGGGTGAGATCTGTGCCCCTTCGACGGCAGACAGAAAAACACTGGCTAATGGTGCTAATAGGAAACACATTGGGGATTGCCATTTTTTTCTGATGATACAATCTTCTCATGTAATTACAGGAATTCAGTAAGTGTTAAGCTGCACTTATCAAAATAGGATTGCACACGTGTCAAAGTATTAGCAGCTTAGCACACTGACTTTTACAGTTGTGCTTAATGTTTGGACAGTTGCAGGAGAGGAAAAATGTGAACGGCATTGAAAAAACACAACTTTTAATACTGTTGCTCACAACTTCTAGCATTGGTTGGTAAGACTTAAAAAAAAAATAGCTTCAACAAGAAAGGAAATTTAAAGTTTAACAAAGACTGAAATTAAAGGAAAGAGTGGCAGAAACCAGCCAGACTCCTCAACAGCCCCCAAAGTGTGCTCTCCTCCATCCACAGGCCCAAGAACTCATATTTCCAGGGTCTGCAGATGCACCAGGGTCTGGCAGCCCCACCAGGCATGCACACAGCCTTGCAGCTGGGCTCCAGCCACTTTCATAGAGAATTTGAAAATGTTGGAATTCTGTTACAAATAGGAATTACCTTCTCTACCCAGTGCTAATAATTTCCCCCCAAGCCTCAATATTAACATGCAGTAAACACACTGGGTTTCTGTAGTCCTGAAAAGGATTTAAATAGTCACATTTGCATTTTTCCCAGACTTTAAAAAAAGCCAAGTCTTTCATGATCATTAAGTACATGCAACTGCTCTGATTTCAGTTGTAATCACTCCAGAAGCTGGTTGTACCATAAACCGTATGCACTACTGGAGTATGTGGAGAAACAAAAGATATTGAAGATTCCATAAAAAAAAGTTGCAAAAATTATTTCGCTGCACTGCCGAAAGTGTTAGTCTTTATTTGGCGTAGTGTCTGTTCCAAATGTAATGCAATCCAGGATGTTTGGTTTTATGAACTCAAGGTTTTCCTGCCTCCCCTAGGCTTCTGCTGGTGGTTATCTCCATCCTTTCATAGGATTAAAATACACACAATATATGAACTCCTTATTTTCATAAATAATGATATTTTAAGCTTTTTTTTTTTACTTTTTCAGTAAAGACCTTGCCAGGAAGTCTGGGGCCTGTTTATCAGCTGGGATATAAATAGGAGGTATACTTCAGAGCTGGAAGAAAGAGCACAAGAGACTGCAATAACTTTATTGTGCCATTGTGACAAAATGTTTTTGCCTGAAAGCACAAAAACCTCATTGGCTGTAAATGGCTTTGTTCACTGTCAACATAAAAGGTAAAGACATTAGTATCTTGCCTAGACTTTGACAAATCTTACAACACTTTCTATTTTTTACATACATCTTAACAGTCATCCTAGGCAGTGAATATCTCGATTTTATAGAGTTCATAGCGAATAAAAATACATAAAAGTGAAACAGAAAGAACAAGGGCTATAATTACCTATATAAAAAGCCATAGTAAAGACATTACATACAGCCAGCCTTTTAAGACTTTCAAAATCTTCTGGTATCATTTCCCTAACCATGGAGAGGCCTGCTTTCTCTGGAGGTGTATCGTTGTGCTTATGCTTCTCTTTCCAGGCATCATCTTGAAAACTGAAGTCACCACACGACTGCTTTGCACCTAGTTCATATGCATTAACATTCACTGCTAGACTTGTCTTTGTCACCCTGCAAAAGGAACCAATGCTGGGAAGTATCTTCCTAGCATCATTGCTACCTCTGGCTTCCATAAAATGGGAGGAGAGGAGGGAATATATCCTATTTCACCACTTAGCGTGCTTAGGTGGGGTTGAATACCCCCTTGGTGGCCTCCTTAAACTACAATGTTTAAAGGGTGAAAGAGGCAAAAACTGAATACCCATATAAGCTTTTGACAAACTGCAGAAACAAAATGTATTAAAATAATTTTTTAGTTTCACACTAAGGTGTCAAAAAGTTGATTATTTTGAAAACGCTAATTAAATGTAACTGACCTGATCTTCTCTGAGAAATGTCTCAACATCTCCATACCCAGGCACGTACTTGTGTTTAACAACAAGTTCACACCACCGATGCCGAACCTTTGGGAAGAGAAAAATTATGAGGGGAAACAAAAAAAAAAAAAGAAAAAAAACCCCAAACTGTATTGAATCTGTGTGCCTGTTGACAAACAATACATCTCTAACCAGTCTGGGTTTGTCATTGTTGTTGGGTTTGGGTTTTTAGGTGGGTTGGGTGTTTTTTTTTCCCAGAGCCAGGCAAATGCCTCTCGACATCAGTCAATAAGCTGGGCAGAGGTGCAGCGCTCCGTGCCCGTGAGTCCAGGCTTGGGAATCCCAGAACACCCAAAGACAAACTACTGGTTTCGTGTTAGTAAACTAACCCAGATACAGGCACAGATGTGCAGCATCTTCATCTCCGCTGTTTCCAGTCTTGACCTTTTTCCCTTTAAGTTAGGCCAGGGGTAATTTCTTTTATAGTGTTAGAAGGTGGGAGGGCATTGCCAACATCTGGAAGGGCCACAAGACAATTGATAATTTCTCCTATGTAAGTGTATACTCCAAGTGATAGAAAGGCTTAAACATAATTCTGTAGCAATGCCAAATCCATGCCAAAAGGATAAGAGTTAGATATAAAATCACAGAACAGAGAGCTTTCAGTTAAATGAAACACAGTTTTGCCACCATATCTTTGCCAGTAATAGATTTTAAACACATTGAAAAGCATTTAAAATCCATCTACACTTAAAAAAACAGGCTGTTCTACCAAATGCGCATTGACAAACCAGTTATTAACACCCTGTAATGAAAAGTAAGGAAATTTTCAAGCAAATCACAATTGAAAAGTATTCTAATTTATGCAGTGTGAACATGAATTACAAGTGGGGATTTTTGTTGTTGTCTTTAAATTCTGACTTTGTTCTTAGCCACTCTTGTGGTATAAGCATCATCTTACTCTCCAGCAAGGCTTCCTCCATTGTAGGCAGTGATCAACCTAACGTTTTATATTTCATTAGTGACTCAGCATTGATCCTAAAGGGAAACAGTCAAATGTAATAAACCCATCCCACCCCTCCAATCCTTCTGCTTCAGCCTTTGTTCTTACCATCTTTCAAAAGACAGGGCACCTAATAACAATAACCCTTCATAGCAAGAGTAAAATGTTAGCAGTTCTAACATTTTTCAAAACCAAGTCCAAATTGTGTTCGTATCAAGTAACTGAACACAAACCTTTTTCTGAATGACGGATTTACTGATAACATTGAGAATGGAAGCCAGAAAGAGAGGGGAAAAAACCAATACACTTAAGTATATTGTTGCTTTTGGAAATAAGGTATCTGGAAATACTTTCCTTGTCATCCTAGTCCCTGACAACTTTACATCTCGGGAAAAAATTTCATGGACGTATGTAATTAGATGTTAACGCCATTAGCATAACTAACACATGATAAATGCTCACAGGTCCTGGAAGAGTCCTTTTTGGGTACTTGATATCTCTTTCTATCTGACCTCTTATATGAAAGAATTTGAGCACAGCTTATAAATGAAATGAAATGCTGAGGGGTTTTGTGGCTGAGTGGAGTTTGCACTTGTAACGTGTAAGACACTGAACAGTTACAGTGCAATGCATGGTAGGGAAAGAAAACTGTCTCTTAAAGCTTTTTGCTGACAAAATAACAGCTGCTAAGATTCCTGCAAGTGGAACCAGAGCTAAATCTACAGAAGTAAATAGCTTTCCAAGATTCAACTCACTGTGCTGCAGATGCCCATATCCACAATGCAGAACTTCAAAACCCTACCCAGCTGCTGCTTCTCCCTGGAGACACTGAACATTTCACCAGTAAATCTTCCCAGGAAATCCAGCTTTGTTACAGAGTGTTTCTCATAGGACTGAGCAGCTCCATGCCTGAACCAAACCTTCAGGCTCAAAAATTAAGCATACACCTCTCTCATCTGTAAGGGGAGTTAACCACACAGAGTATAAGCACATTTAAAAGGTTGTATATCTTCGTCTGATACACTTTATCTGCATCTTGCGTCATATATTTTAAAAAATTAAAGAAATTCCTTGTGTATTCTCATGGCATGTATGAGAAACATAAGGAGGAGAAAGGGACCGTGGTCCTCTCCTGTGATCACTGCTCGTCTGCCTGTCATGGTCCAGCAGTTACAGCACTTAGCCAGGAGGGAAGCAATCAAGTTCAGCTTCTGTGTCCGCTCAAGATCTCAAACTGTGCCTTCAAGGGAGAATATTTCAACAGCCGATTATGAAGTCTTCCGGGATGGGGCTCTCTGCATACTTTCTGGTGAAGCTGGTTTTTCCCCTGCAGTTATTAAAATGTTTATTGATCTTAAAAGAGGAAGTCGTAAGACTTTAGAGACTAAATTTCTAAGTACTTTCAATAAGAAGCAGGGATCTGGCTTCCACAGCCTACAAGCCAGCTCATCCCTAACACGCCTTTCCTGGTGTAAGCATCACAGCTGCACGGAGAGCAGAACAGAAGTTCTCCCTGTGGAGGTGTTCATGTGGTCCTACTTCCTCATATACTTGCTCCTCACAATGTTGTGTGTGTGCCTTATATTTGTATCACGGCCTCATCATCTGAATCCTGATGACTTTGGAAAACATGGAACAATTCAGCTGTGCCCATTTCCTTATTTGTTCCTTTCTCCATAGGGTTCCTGTTCTTGGCAGTCAGTCTCCTTTCAAATAGTTTAATAGTATATATATATTTATTTGTTGAGTGAGGTCTGGGACAGCACACACTTTTCTCTCTCTCTTTTGCTTTCTTTCCCCTTTCTTTCCCAGGGCAAGTACAAATCCTGGCACATTTCCTGGTCTGAAAGGCTGGTGCTTGCCAGTCGGGGCAGGAGCAGCACGTCTGTTATCCTCAGGTTACATGCTTGCCGCCTGTTTTCCAAAGAAGCCCCAAATGCTCTTGATGGCAGAGCAAACTGCAGGAGAACCAGGCGCTGCTGAAGCCCCTGTGAAAGCAGGAAGGTGGCCGGCCCCACTGTCTCCCCTGTGTCTTGTTTGGGAGCCTGGTAAGCAGAGCACGGACGCCAAGGCTGGCTCCAAGCACAAGCTCCTGGGTAGGGGGTGACCTGCACAAGGCTGGCACCGAAATCTGCACTACCACTTGGACTGAGCAGATATATTGGCTACCCACCTGCTCCCCATGAAAGTGCGGTGTGTAGATGGCCATGTCACACGAACTGCAGCTAAAGCAAATTAAGCCATTTCTCAGATACATGCACTATAAAGAAGTAATTTTTCTAGTATAATCCATGCCCTAGGCTGATACCACAAACATGAGAATTTTATTCACTTAAGAGAGGGATGGAAAAAAAATAAATTTCAGTTCCCAGCATCTCATCCAATGCTTAGAGCAGGAAAAGTAAAATGGGCCCCACAGCTTCACAGCCTAATGAATGAGTCATGCGCACAGGCACTTTTAACAAACCAGTCTTGAAAGGAAATTCTGAAAACTTAAGTAGCTTGTGGTAGGACTAAGCTAACCATACCGCATCCTGTGTATGCTCTTCTTGGCTTTTCTGTTCCTCCAGGAGCAAATACTCAGTGGCAAAAAATAAGAATTCATTAGTCCTCTCCGAGTTTTCTCTCTGCACATTTCTCTGTCTCTGCACGGTTCAGAGATGCACACCATATGTCGTTTTGGCTGGTTACACCATAAACAATATAAACTAAACCTGAAAAGTAATTTACAGCAATCCTTCCTGTTACTGCTGGCAGAGAGCACATACAACTTTGTCTGGACC
>VXBH01001173.1:72995-99375 GCA_013400035.1 Rynchops niger
CCATTTATTTTCTCAGCCTCTGATTCTGGGCTGAGAGCTGTCCTTCCAAGCACATGACTGACAGCTGGTACTCCTGAGGATGGGGAGAGGTGGCTGGGGGAGCAATGGAGGTCTGCTGGGACCTCAGGTTTCTCGTGGATGGATCCTCATTACCTGGAAATTGTCCTCTCCTCCTGGCCCAGCTTTTGCAGCTGGTGCGGCCGTCTCCACTACCAGCTTTTCCAGCTAAACGAAAATTCTTACTGTGAGTTTTGCAAGACACTACGCATATTAGTAGTGTATTTCTGAGGCACAGTACTGTGGCAGGAAGACACTGAGACAGTCGCTATCTCGGGTACGAAATTTGGAACAAAGCTCTTCCATTTTCATAAATATCAACCACATCAAGACCTAAGTATTGGCTAGCATCTAGATGAAATGTCATGAAAGGATGCTCCTGTCAGATAGCAGAGAGTCACAAATTTAGGAACAGCAGCTTCTACACACAATTCTAGCGGACTCATATTACCTTTTAATTTCATTTTAAGAAAAATACATAGTATTGCACAGTATTAGTTGCAACTCAAACATTACCTGTATTTTGACAGTGCAATGAAAGATGACGAGAAACCAAAATTATGCTGTCTCTAGTCTGTTTTCAGAGAACATAAGCTGTTGCATGAGATTATTTAACTGCAATAAATACTTATATAAAATATATTAATAATCCACCTCTAAGACAGTCCCTTTGTTTTAGCAAGCCAGGCCAAGACCTTTTGGGAAACAGTGCTTGAAGCTGACTGACCAAACCCATCAAATGCATGGCTTGACTTTCAAAATAAAAGCTCCCACTGACATACCTGAGAAACAATATCTTCAAAGTATTTTGAATAAGTCTTAATTTAAAGCAAAACCCAATTTTTTTTCTGACCCAGGTGATAAATCACTCCGCCTAATCCGTATTATTCTTCTCTGCCCCTCACAAATGATCAGACAAGCTTAAAACAAACATCTTCACAGAAAGCTTTATATACTATATTGTAATAATCAAGCTTGCTGATGTTCTCAGACATATGTATGCAAGCAAAAAATAAATATTTTACTTCTGAGGTCTACAAACAAAATTTAGAAAGCAAGTAATTTGAACCATGCCTTTATTAAAGGGAGAAAAAAACTGGGGTTTAGCAAGCCTTTGGTCTGCAGAATGGAAGACTAGCTTCAGGGAAAATGAGTACATTTTGCTAATAGCTGCATCCAATTTAAAAGGCGCCATGAGACAACAAATCTAAATCACTGAACAAAAGCAACATACTTAGAGATCTTAGAAAATGGGGTAATTTGAAATACAGTAAGAGCTATTGTCCAACAAAATGGAACCTTTCTAAAAGGTAGGAGGCATATGTGATCTTTATAAAACACAGGTTCAGACGCCATTGGAAAAAAAATTAGAACAACTTAAATCTTAAATGTTAATTAAAGAGTCTCAGAGGCCAGACTCCTGTCTAATTTGTAGAGGAAAATAATACAAAGAAACTTTTTCAAGTAACCAAGCCGTGCTACTACAGATTAGTTTTAATTAACAAGGAAGCTGGTATCTCCAGAGCACCAGAATGTCATTCTGTTCCATCTGAAAGCATTTATCTCTAGTCTCTTCCTACCTACACATAAATTGGAGTCAAATATTAGATCATTTTCCTATATCATTACGGAACAATGCCACATGCTACATGGCAATATTTGGACTAAAACCCAAGTTTTACAACTGCTTAACATGGAAGGATTAGTTTAAGAATTGCCCGTTTTCAAGTGCATTTAATGATCTAATTTTTTCCCTCTATCTCATCTGAAATAATTACTCTGTAATACCCCAGACAAGTTGCATCACTGATTTTTCATTCTATATAGTCTGAATAGTCCTATTTTTCATGCCACAGTCTACATATGCTTTAGCACGTAAATTTCATTTCATGAACATTGACTCAAGCAAGATGATCAGGGATGCTGAAGCAGCTCAGAAGCAGCAATGAAACAGCCATGTGTGTTACAACTGTGCTGTCAGAGTACCAGTTTGGCAACTGAAAAAATGTACTCAATAGCCAAAAACCTACTGGATGCGAGCAGAATGGATTCATCATTCTGACAAGGATTCTGTAATGGAGATTACTGTGTATGCCAAGGATTTCTCAGGAGACTAAGCAAAGAAGCTGTCTAACGGCTTAAACGAGCTTGTATTCTGGACTGAAAACTCCTGGACTTTTCACAGCCTAAGTTTATCTCTCAGGTCTCGTAGCACTTACGTGGACAGCACTGCAGGGCCGAACAAACCATGGGCCAGATACAGTGTCACAGCAGCAGGCATCTTTGATGGCAAACTTTTTTCCTGAGACCCCCGTAGCGTCAAGGTTCAGTTAATGCTGTTTATTACAGTGCAATGCTCTTTCTCAGTATTAGACAATTACTTTTACAGAGGTATGGTCAAAATTATGATAACACTTGAAATTTTTAAAAAATTGCTTTTGGTAGCCTTACTCGTGCTGCGTTTCATTTTGAGTACTGGGAAGAATTGCTGTTCACTGGGGATAGGGTTAGCTGGACCTGGACCAATTGAGTTCACTGAGCCCCACGACGTTCTGCACTGGCCATCACTGATTGTACAGGCAATTCCCGCCATCTCAGACAACCTGCTCTCCCTCTGTGTGTCCCACAGTGTGAGTGTCCCAGCACACTCACAACCCAGCAAAATGTAGCATGGTCATCAGGAAACCCTAAGGAAGAAATGGGCTGGATAATCAAAATTACTTTGTCAGGAGCTAACTGTCATTTTAAGGAGAACTATGTAGAGGTCTAAATACTTTAAAGCCTGGAGTATGAACTGGTCATTAAAAAGCAACTCAAAATACAATATTAGCAGGATACCAAACTTCAGATTTTGGTAATATTGGTATAGCATTATCCTAATTCCTTAATTCATTTTACTCCTTCTGATTTGCATTTCTGCATAGATCAAGCAATTGCACACGATGAGGTGTGCTGGCAATAGGGAAGGAGGCTTTGCAAGCCCCATCTCTCCTTTGTCCACGCAATGGCACTGATAGAGTGCTGTGGGTAGAGCTCACGCAGCAGCTGCCTCCAGAACAGAAAAGACAGGTGTTGCCCAATCAAGCTTTTAAAAAACAAATTCTGTTGTTTGGTCAATGGCAGAATGTGGGACAACTGTCAGCATCCGAACCTGTAACTGCACAAGTTTGCCAGCAGGTCAGGCAGTGTGCTCCACAGCTGTGGACGCCTCAATTACCAAATAGGTGCAGGCTTGAACCTTCTCTTACAAATGTGATTTATGGGCATGTATTTCCTTCCCATCCTTTCCGCTCCTCAGTTCTACGTAACGCAATTGAAACTTACTGTTAAAAAGTTTCTGTTGAACCACAGCCTCGCTTAAGAGCAACCTGATCAGATGCCTCTTCTCCAGCTCCCACAGGCTGTAAACGCGTGACTCCGCTGCTACCTCCAAATAAAACACATCCTTCTCCACAGCCAGCATGGAGGCTTTTTCCTGCATAAGCATACAGAAGCCCAGAAATTGCCAAACATGCTGCTTTTGAAAGTCCTAGCGGAGCAGGGGTCATCCCTGCTGCTCTCTGTGATCAGAAAGGCATAGTGACTGAAGGGCAGCTTTTCAGGAAAAGATTCATTCCTGGCAGTGAAGCACACGCTGAGGACTTGTTTGCAAAAGACAAATGCCCCTTTTTCCCCACCTCAGTTTCACAAACAGAGAGCTCCCAATTAGCGACCAGACACTTTTCTCCCCATGTGGGCCCCATCTGTGATCAATGACATCCGTGTAGTAGAAGATTTTCCAAAAGAAGTCAGAAAAAGCAAGCAACTAAGAAGCCATGTCTAATCCTTCTTCAAAGGTGGCACAGGCGGTGCCTCTCTTCTGGTGTCAAAGCTGTCACTGTGAATAAGTGACTCGGTTAGGACGCCTAATTCTGTAATGCCAATGCCCCTCAGCCTGCCCCTCCTCGCCCCGTCTAACAGGAGATGGACACACAACAGTATCTGGCCTCCAGTTTTCGTTCTTTTACGTCAGACCAAGAAAGCGATGATAGCCCAGTGACCCACAGCATGGTTAGATGAGAAGAGGGCCACCAGCACCACGACAGTGGCCTCTGCTGGGAGACCGTGTCCCCGCTGTGCCCAAAGGCTTTGCTCACCCCGTTCCCATTTGCGCTGCCGACATCTCCGTGCCGGGGGGAGCGCCTCCTGTATCATAGTGCAAGTGAGGTAAGGAAATGTTTAACACAGCATGTGAACTCACTTAATTTGAAAAACAAAGGTTTTTAAAAATAAGTCTTAATTAAAAACATAAATCCAGTACTTATACTGGAACCAAATGCTTCCTGTTTCCCCTGCCTTTTCACTATTGCCTGTTAGGCACGCCGGAGCGCTAGTGCTGCTCACAGCTTGCAGCAAGACAGAGATGTCAGAAAAGACGTCATTGGCTGTCTTTCTAACAATGTCACCGGAGATGTGCGCTGAGCTTCGCTTTGCTGTGGTGCTGCTGGCTCTCAGGAGCAGGGCTGCCTTCTGCCCCGGCACTGGGAGAGGTGCTGGTGTTCCCAGAGGGACTCTGCATCGGAGCAGGCTGTGTCCCATCCCTGCTGCTGGCGGTGACAGACCTGCGCCCGTGCTTGACCCTGCAGCACCTCACGCCTTCCCTGTCCTCGCTGGAGGGCTGGCGGGATGCTCCCATGGCTTTGCCCCCGCCCATCCTCCTCATCCTTTCTGCCAGCTGGGTGCTGTGGTGAGGATGGCTGCATGCGTGAAGGCAGGGGCTTGGGGAGAGTAAGGAGAGGGTGCTGGGGGCCAGGAGATCCTGTACTTCAGAGGGAGGGGAAGGAAGACTGGCGTCCAGCCTCCGATACAATGAACCCCACACAGGAGCCTCCACCAAGAAGAACTTCTGGGACAAGCCCCATACCTTCAGCAAGGGCATATGCATACGTCCCAACTGACATCTTATTTGAAATGCATCACAACAAACTCCTCTCCATCTCACATAACATGTTCACTCTGACGCCCTACTGAAAAGCCTATCTACCATAATGGCTAGCATATTTCTGGTATCACCGTAATTTTTTTTTTATATCAAAGTCGCAAGCGATTCAAATACTTCCCATCACCACTGTCTCTCCCAGCTCTCTCTGCCTAGCATTTTTACCCACACAATGTTTGTGTACGTATTTCAACACAAACTATTTATACATGCACATAAAAGCATGCTGTGCTTATTAAATCAAACATTGTAGTGTGAAAAAAAGCACATAAACAGCCATACATCTGAAGCAGAAATCCAGCTCTGAAGAGTTTGAGATCAAGCACACCAACCGTCTGTTACCAATTATTATTAAATTATAACTCCTGTTCAGCAAAAGGAAAGGCTGCCATGAGTATCAAGGCAGCGGTAAGCAATCCCCTTTGCTTATGCCCCTCTCTCCATCTCTCTATCTCCTCCCTCTTGTAACTAGAGGCAAAAAAAGTGCCTTCCTTTTATCTTTGGTCTCCCACAGTGGCTGTGGTCCAAACATTTGTGATTTCCAGGCAAGATTACTGTCATAGACAGAATCTGGAGCTCCATATGAAAGTAAGATTCAAATTCCAGGCAATGAACAATGTGGCTGCCTAGCTTTTCCACAGCTTAGGCCACAGACAGCCTACACAGCTTGTGCTCACATCCTTCCAATTTTGCATAGTGTAAAAACTTCCTTCCAATTTTCATAACAATTAAGCACGAGATTTTGACTCTAAAGACAAAGACCTTTCACACCACTCTCACACATCCCTCTTTCCCCAACCCCTAGCAAAAATTAAGTGAACTATATCTTGATTTTATAAACTCGGAAGAAACATGCTCAGTCCTGGAATGAGAACACCTAGATTTTACTCCATGTTTCAGGTTTTTGAGTCAGCTTCTCCTCTTTTATTCCCTGCCCCCAAGAACACAGTGACTGTTGCTGCTTAGGATGATGCTTACCCCATGTGCAACACAACAAAATTCCTCTCCAGGACACTGCAAACCCAAAGGTATTTAAACCGCATGGAGTTGAAAGGAGGACTGCAGACTTTTACCCACACATTATTAAGTCAGTGACTCAGCAGTGGGACCAGATTGGTGCAGCTAAGGTAATGACGTCAGAACCAGCTACAGTTAGCAGTTTTGAATTGTCCTGTTTCTTGCACTATTTAGACCTCCCAGGCTTATAGCATAGCAGATTTTTTCCAACTCTGTGGTCCTGTCCAGGCACAACCTGCTTCTGCAGTCAGCCTTTATACAGGAATGAGAAGTACTAGATGAGCTGTTTGGATGTAGCCTCAAAAGCACAACAAATAAAGAGGATGCGGCACACAAGCACAAAAATCCCTACAGCTTCATAATGAAACAGAAAAACCCTACTGGTGATAGCTAGGAGACTTTGTTTGTATTTTTAAAACCACATTCTCCTAGATATCTGGCTGCTATGTCGGTGCTATATTATAGATGCAAACAAACAGGGCAACCTTTTAAATTTCATGACAAAGCCAAGTAGTTCATATTACAGTGCTAGGTTTGTATCGCCCTACACAGAAATACTGCATAAAATTTTATTTAAAGCTGTTGCACCCAGTTCAGAGCACCTTTGGGATTGATTTCAGAAGCCAAGAGGACTCTACCACTTTGTTCTCCTTTCTGGACAATAGGGCATAGAAAAGCAGGAACTATCTCCAACCCCTTCCTCCATGGATTCTTTGGATAAACAGTAAAAAAAAATACAAACCAACCCAATTCCATATTTGGTTTCCTCTTACCATCAGCTCCCCCACTTTCCAAGTCTGGCTAAGTTGTTGGGCTGACAGATAAGGGGGAAATTAAGTCCCAAAACTAGTTAGAAAAGTAAGGGGCGATAAGTGAACACACCAGTAATGGCACCAGTCAGGGGCATGGAAACTCCTGTTAATGCCACCCAGCAGTGAGTGAGATCACTTGGAACAAACGTGTTGCTGTTGGCTCCTGGAAGGGTGCACGATCAGGAGTGCTGACTGGTGCAAAGCTATTTCCAGTGCTCCATAAATCTCGTGCTCTGATCATGGCCTTCAGAGAGCTAATGCTGATGGAGGGATTTTCTGTTCTTCTCAAGTGGCTGGAAAAAAACCCATACTTTGCATGTAGCAACAAAACAAAGTGCAGTACCGAAAAGGTACTTCAATTATCCCTTGGTCAGTCTTAGAAATTCATCCTAACACATCCACTCAGTTACAACGGGCACATGAGCCAAGAGTCAGACCCATGGGACAACTCCCACCACTGTTACGGGTGCCGCTTTTCCCTCATCCTGTTCCCATTTTCTTAGCCTCTCTCTGAATTTTGGGCCTCATCTCTGGGAAGCAAGTACCCTATTCCTATAAGATACCCTTTTCAAAGTTTCTGTCATTGGGAAATAAATCCAACTGCTGCAAATGCACGCTTGTGAAAAACTATCTTTACCAATAGTAATACCAGTACCATCTGCACCAAAGAGCACAGAGCCTGCAAACTGCATTTAGATGCAGCACAAGTAAGAACATGAAACAGAGTGAAAACTCAAAATGTATCAAGATCACAGAGGACCTTTTGACAAGTGGCTGCTGCTCCGGTCAACGCATTTCCTTTGTAGGTGACGGGGATTGTCCACTGTGCTCTGAAATGAGCCCCTTAACTCATGAAAATGGGAAATTATTTCTACGATAGAGAGTTGTTCTTTGCTAGTATTTGCCAAGGGAAGTATCAGGAGGAGAGCAGGCAAAGAAATTAATATTTCTGTGAGGATAAGTGTGAAAAGCATCACATTGATAATAGTACAGAGATTTCACTTTGTAAAAACTCGCATTTCTCCTCTTTTCTTTTCATTCTTTTACATTTAACGAACATACTGCCTTAGTTATGATTGCGTATACAAACCTCAAATCTGATTTATTCCATAAAAAAATCTGGCATGCAGGCTGACTGCTCTACAGAGCTTTTTCTAAATTCCTAATTCCTAAATACTGAATTGCTAATTGCAATTCAACTGGAAATAAAAAATTAGTCAATGTAATCTTACCTATATCTAGTGCCACAATAACGCTCTGAATATAACATTAAGAAAGGAAAAGGCAGGTGAAATTTATTTTGCATCCCTGATAAATTTCCAGAGCAGCTTTGTAAGTCTTGCAAAACATGTTCTCATACACAAAATAAGGCATCTCCTCCCGACTTGAGTTTAGATTTAATAATAAGCTGTATGTTTCAATATGGAATAAGTATGGAAACTATTTGTACTTTTGCAGAAACAAAAAAATTATTGTATTCACTTGTCTTCTGAAGAAAGTAGCGTCCTGTAATATGCCATCAGCTCAAGCTGTTACCTTTTCATCTATTGAATTGGTGGTTCTTACCAACAACAACACAGGTCAAGGAAAGGGATCGTGCTAGACTGCAACGCCACTATCTGAATTGTGCCTATCTGTTGCTCCACGGTCCAGTCAAGAACGACCGGCAAGCCCGTGGAGGTATTTGCAACACATTGGTAATTTTATTCAAAAGCTGGAGACTGCTCCTGAGCTCCTGCCCCAAGGGAGGACTAGCCCAGTGGCTGCGCTGAAAGGAAAGCTCACCGAGTGCCTCGTCTGCCTGCGAGTGCGGACTGACCTTTCCCAAGCAGTTCTCTTTTCCCATCCGGCTTTACAGCGTGCTCTACAGAGCCCTGTTCCATGAGGGTGCCTTCCAACAATGCCCAGCCACAACCAGCAGGACAGCTGAATAACGCAGTGCGAGAATGTGCTCAGCTCAAGGCAGTCCCCATCAGATGGGAAGCAGCAAGACAGATATTGCATTGTGATTCATTTGTACCTCCATGTCTGCCAGCTTTTCATGGACTAGGAAATAGGAAAGATCAATGAATCAAAGTTATTTTGTCCTAAATACAATTCTCACCACATTTAGGATGCCAAGCACCTTATATGGTTTGTATTAGCATGACTGGATTTCTGTCAGTGAAATAAGATGCCACCACTTTATAGCCTTGGTCTCATAGGCAGACCTCATGCACAATGAAGCAGTTGTGTGAGAATGGCTTTGTGCCACCCACATGACTGACGATGTTATGATCTTAACTCATTTTACTCACATTTTCTGCAGAAACAGTTATAGTCGCTCCTCTCTCCCCAAAATATACCACATTATGATCCTGAATACAGGGAAAGCATTATGTAAGTGAAGAGCATTTCAGCCAACTTGCTGAGAGGAGGAAAACTAACAAAGCAACTTTCCATATGCTGTGCAGGCAAGATATTTTATAAAAAAGCGATGCCTGCAGTAGGAAAGAAAGAAAAGCTAACTCTATGGTGATAAGTCTGGGGAAATACATCATAAATCTTTCTGCTTCATCCACGTCCTCTGTTTTTTATCACCAGGTCTTAGATAATTCAGCAACAAGTAAAACACACTTGCAGAAATAGTGTCAAGTCTTAAATAGGACTGAAAGTGACGCACACACCCACTGCCCTTCTCCTACGGACTTGGTGCTCTTTTCCCTGTAGCCTTTTTTTTACTATTCTGCAGGCTACCCATCTGTCCTGTGATCTTGTGTACACACACACACTACAGGCCTCTCCCTGACGAAATGAAGATGTTAGAACAGAAATAATGGAAACACTCACAGGGCTCTTCTAGCTAACAGATTCACTGAGTGTTATTCCGAGCTCCCAGTGTTGTCTTTAGATATTTGTAAGTCACTGATTCCAATCTTTTAAAGTGACAGTCCTCAACAGCATATGCTCAAACAAGACAAGCTTGCAAATGAGGTGTCATCAAAGTTAGGCAGACTTAAAAAAAATACTAGCAACCAGAAACTTTCCATGTAGACCAACTGTCCATGTTCTGCCAGACACTAGATACTGAATAAATTAAATACCTGCAAAAACCGGCCACCTCAGAAAGAAACAAAAGAAAACCAAACCCAAACCCTCCTTCAAATCTGTTATCCTGCTGTGCTGTCTGATGGCAACTGTAGCCGCTTTATAACATATCCCAGGTCTCCTCAGTGCGCTGAACCTCCCAGATGGACTTTGTCGTCTTCAGACTGCAGACAGCTTCTATAATGCTTCTCGGACACAGGACGTGGTACCTGATGGAGATGTAGCCTATCTATGAGCTACCGTATTACGTAGTGGGAAGCAGCACAGCAAGAAAATAGTGAACAGGAAGAGAAAACTGAGGACACAATCATTCTTCCATGCCATTGCCTCCCACTTGTCTGACAAGGTCTGAGACACAATGGGCTCAAAACACTGAGAGGTCATGGATAAATGGCTTAAACTTCGAAACCTTCATTGCTCTCAAAACAGTATTTAAAGATATATTGGGTATGCTCAATTCAAATAATTACACCAGTGAATTTAATATCTGAAAAAAAACCTTGTAGTTTTGTACCTTTGCAGATGTTCCAAGGTTTGAACAGCAAATGGAAAATGAAATCATGATTCGTTATAGAAGTGGACTGGAAAAAAAATAGGAGGGAGTCACAAATTAAGCAGATGCCCTGTAAGCCTCTGGTAGCACCCAAGGCTGGGGGTAGACAGTTTGAAATGGGATTATGCCACCAGTATCTCATTTCTGGCTCTTGCGGCTCAAAGGTTGCTGTCAGAGATGTGTTATGCGTCGTGAATCAGAAATATGTTACCTAACCTCTGATTTTTTTTTAGCTGAATATTCAAACCACTGTCTGTCTTAGAATGGAAAGGCTGCCACGGACGTCCCACCCTCCTCTGGAGCTACATATCTGTGGTGAGACCTCATTTGAGAGAGGACAGGAACTACACTGAGCAGCTGAGGAGATCCCAGGAAGGACACAGCTTGAGCACTCCTTGAAGAAACATCAACAGTTAAATTCCAGGCAAAGGCTGACTCACACCTCCCTCTTCTCCTGGCTGCTACAAAGGAATCAAAACAAGGCAGTTAACCTGCTGCAAACCCTCCTCTCCTTTCTGAAATAAGGTGTGTCCTTACCTTGCTAAGGCTGGATGTGCATGTCATAACAAGTGGTCAGGAGTACCAAACAGTGCTGTTGGCAGCCTTCACTGACTGAGGACAGACCTGCATGTTGCTGTGGGCAAGTGCAGACACTGCCAGCTGCACGCCGTTTTACAACAACAAGCGGGCAGAACCTTAAAGTCGAAATAAACATGCTTCAAAAATACAGACACAAAAGCTTTAAGAAACATGAACCAGGACGTCACATGCCGTACTTGTGTAGGACAAAATGACCCCAAATAATAAGCCCTCTTGCAGCATTTGTGAAACTTGAGTTGGTGAGCTGTGTTTCACAGCCTTCTCGATGAGTGAACTGCAAAGTACGTCCGAGACAAAACAAGCCCAATGCACATGTATCTCATTTCCAGTCAACCAAGCTCAAGCAACCTTGGGCAACTTTTCCCCAGTACTCTTCCAGGGCTAGCTTCGGTGTGGTGCTTCAATGTCCGCGTGCTACAGGACTGAAGAGTCCATACAGAACAGTCAGCACCTTTAAAATGTGCAGAGACAGGGGGACGGTTCTCTACTGATTTCATCCCAACAGTAAAATCCACCAGCCAGCTGTCCCCTTTACTCCTCCCAACACACTTATCTGATGAGGTGAGATTATCCAAATCCTTCACTTTTTCACCTAAGTACTGCAAAGTGTGGAACATTCGTGCCCTCACAAGAGTAATCAGCAGCACATACACATGCTATTATTTATACTCCCTCTGATGCTGTAGAAGACCTTTTAGATACCTACAATACATACAGGGAAAGCTGTCCAACTCCTGAGTGTGCATACAACTTTTTATGTAAAATTTTTAAGAACAAACTTTGTTTAAAACAAAAAATACTTACTTTGTGTACCACTTTCATATACTACCGGACATATCATTGATGATCCCTACTGGAAGATTAATGTGAACTTAAACACTACTTGTCAAAAATAAGAAAACAAGTTCTTATTTCTTAACTTCCTCCTGCTGGATGAACACAGGTAACAATGTTATTTACAAAAAT
Organism: Rynchops niger; assembly: GCA_013400035.1. Classification (NCBI taxonomy): domain Eukaryota; kingdom Metazoa; phylum Chordata; class Aves; order Charadriiformes; family Laridae; genus Rynchops; species Rynchops niger. The sequence goes on from VXBH01001173.1 coordinate 85,066, forward strand.
CCTCTGATATTGACAGCTTTCTTTTCTTACTGGCCTGCCTGCAATTTTTTATGATTGTATTTTTAAAGATCCATTTCTGATGTTCATTTAGTGAGAACATCTGAACTCTAGTAACACAACAGGATCACTCTAAGTGATTAATGTCCTCACAAATCAAATCCAGACAAGAACAGCTTAGCTATAGGCTTGGACTGTGGTTCTATGTCCCTGGGTCACGACAAGAAAACCTCCCTGTGCACATACTGGAGAAAGAGGCATTAAAAAGTCCTTCCCTCAGGTGCGTGAGGGAGTGTAAGCAAACATTTCCTTTAAAGGACTGCAGGTGTCTGGCATCAGATGACTGGTAAAATGCTAATGGTAACGTTATCTTAGTTGTACTTCTCCATGTCTGCTAAGCCCTTGGTTTCACCTTGTAAAATAAAATTGAGATTGTGCTCCTTTCACTGAGGCCATAATTTTGTGAGTTCTTTTTTTAAAAAAAAGACAAATTTCTGACAGGTTGCTTGTGTATTTCTATATGACACCACAAGGAAGAAAGCAAGCATGAAAGTGGAGGGAAGGAAAAACCTGAGAAACAAAAGCTTGTGGCCTGGTGCTTACAATTCACAGGCATGAAGCAGCAACTCCACAGCTATTGCTTTGATCCGTCTCCCTATTAATTCCTCTTCCCATTATAGAACCCCTGACATTTCACTGGTATTCAGATGTGATTAAAATATATTCTAATACCTATAAATAGAAATGTTGTTTCAAGTACTACTTAAAAACAAATCTGGCATTTGGAAACCTGTGCCAACAGAAAAGTAAAAAGATGCAGTAAGCGACAACAGTTGAAATGTCCACTTTTTTTTCTGAGAAAAAGCTAGACCTCTGTTCTATCGATCTTTACATTAATGTTTGGGTTCCCAGGTGCTTGTAAGTGACCACCCAGCAACTTCAGCGTTAAGAGTAACAAAAGAAATTTTGCTCTCTCCTTCAATTTTAATTATTGCTGTAAAGTTCCAATTATAACAGGGTAAGTCGTGTACACTGACTTTCCACAGCCTTCGCAGTAGGTTTTCATTAAACAAGAGTCAAATGTCAAATTTACCGTGCTCCCTCACTGCACATCAGTTTGATCACATGCTACTTCATAACTACCCCTTGCTTATATATAAATCTACACATCCTTTATTTTCATGACTGATGCCATCTTCTTACCTCACCTCCTGAATACTACATACTCGAAGCTAAGACTCATTGCAAGGGTGCTTTCTGATGCCTGCCTTAACTGTCATAACCGTCCCAGCCTGAGAAATCCAGGGGACTCTACAAAATAGCTAGTGCTGCGTGTGGCAATAAGGATTTGCTGGTTTGCCCCCCAAAGACATTAACCTCTTTGGAGCAGGGATGCTAGCTTCATATATGCCTGTGATGGGGAAGGTGCGTTTACAATACCATATGAAAGAGTGTTTTCCTCAGGGTCTGTTAATATCCCTGGCACTTACTAGGAGAAACTGTAAAGAACCAAGTCCCCCTTAAACTCATGCTCAAAACCAGAACATACTGTAGTCTCTCTCTTGAGAGCAAACTTTTCTAAATCTCAACTGAGACTTCAGAGCACTCAAAGGGGAACGATATGGGCTGGCCACGGGGAAGAATAATTTTAGACTGTAACAGACATGACTGCATTTGGAGAAAACACACACAACTAAAATGAACTGGGCTCACAGTCACCATAACCTAGTGAGAAATTTAACACTTGAGCAAATGTGCTGCCCAAGGTACACGGTCGATACTGATGACATCTATGCTGCACTGTCTCCTACTGTCATGGTATGCAAACGCAGATGAAGATGCAACAATACATCCAATTTCAGATTTAGAGATGGAAAAAAAAACTTGAATGAGCCTGGAACAATGTTCCTAGTGGAACACTGTCACCCTTGGTCAACAATGCAATGGCCTATGTTAGGGAGATTTTTTTTAAAGTGAATTACCTCAGCATCTTGCTCCCGGAGCCGGTATGTTTTCTCTAAGCGCCGCAGTATTCTAGGACACAATGTCTTCTCCTCCAAGAGAGTCTCCAGAAGTAAGACCAGCTGGTCAGGGAGAAGCTAAGAGGAAAATAAATGCCATGTGTGAATAAAGATCTCTACTGACTGAGCGATTAAATGGAAACAAACCAAAGAGGACAAGATTGCGTTAACCTGTGTACTTCCACCATGTGCTTCAAATACAAGAAGAACTGGCTGGTTTCTGGAACACCTCAGCGTTTATGTGTCTGTGTTCTGAAAGGCTCTGTGCTGGGGCCCGATTAAGACTCATTTCCATGGTTTTCATTACTATAGTTAGATGCGATCTAAACCATGCTTATCTTATTGAAACATAATCATAGCTTATTAAGATTTTTATGGAATACATATGCTAAGTAATTCCACTTTCTTTGGGCTTGGAAATAATAAAAAAAGAGAATAATGTACAGTGCATAACTTCAGTAAAAACCAGACATATGAACGTATAATTTTTAAGAGTGGCTTTTTTATCTGTTATACGAGCAATTGCATGATAATCTTCCAGTGAACACGGAAACACAATACAAAAAAGTGACACAAGTGTTGTAACAACACACTTTGTGGCACATTCTAGTGCAGTGAGTCACAAGCCATCCATCATTACACAGTAAAGACGCATGAACATTGTATTTGTGGCACACACAGTGTATATCTATCTCTATATGTACATATACTTAGTAGCCTGACTCCAGAACCTATAATTTTCAAGTTGAACCTCATGTAATCTAAAAAGAAAAAGCACAAGAAGTCTGACGTAGCAAGTGCTTAAGTGCTCTGTTTAATAGACTTATTGGATGAACAAATAAATAATTCAAACAGGGCTCAGAGAGAAATTACACCAGCTGCCAGGAAACATCGCTTGGAAACTGAGGGTTCAGGGTGATCAGTCAGAAGTTTGTTATATGCCCCAAAGCTTTCCCCACTTTTCAACATTGCGGGGCACCAAAAGATGAAGGAAGAAAGGAGAAAGAATGTGAATTTAAGCTTTTGCGCACAAAAAAGAAACTAGCACTCCTTTACTTTCAATGTTCTCCGGCCAGATGAATGAAAAAAGGTATCCTGTTACTTTAACACTACTTCCAGCTTTTATCACATTTGGTGATTCTCTCCTCCCACCTTGCTGCCCAGGTCCCCCTCTGCTGCGCCAATGTGCTAAGCACACACAAAATTAAGTTGGCTGTCAGAAACAACACACTCCACAGAACAGCTGTTTATGTGGACCGAACAAGCCTGGACCCCTCATCTCTGACAGCAAGGCCATGAAAATATTAAGGATCTTCTGATAAGTCTTAATCTGTAATATATCACCCTTAACAACAGACTAAGCAACGCGACATTTTCTTCCCTTTCTGTCTGACATAATTTAGCCTAAATTGGTACTGCCTAAATCAGAATAAAGAGGAAAAGGTATCCCTAGGATTTTAATGCTTTGGTTTCCTCGGATTTTGATTTCCTTCCATTTTTTTATTTTTAAAGTTGTATTCTTGGAAACTGAAAAAAACTCACAACTTACTGGCCCTTACTGGAACGTTTTTCTAAGTGCTACCGAAGCCTGCCAACAAAATGGAGTTGTTAAAAATAGTCAGACATTTAAAAATATTGAATATTTCAATTTCAGGACATCTACTAAAACGCCAACTTGAATGTTTATTGCACAGTCCAACAGCAGCTGCCTGGGGGATGGTGAGACACTCTAAAAAATAAAACAGGGAAGGCTTCTGGGAAGTAGCTCTGCTTGGCAACTGAATTCATTCTGAACACTAATAAAATCTGAAATGTTGCAGAACACCACACACAGAAAGGTAACTTCTGATTTAGAAAGCTTTCTCTGCTAACTACAAAGGCAGCAGAGCAATACTTAATTTGCAGAAACTGTAGAACAGCTGCTTGAATACATGGGTACAGAACAGCTGAGAATTACTATTTTATAATATATTTCCAGTATAATTGCTATACAGATTCACCCACGGAAAGCTATTGTTTAAGACAACATTACAGAATCTCATTGAAGCCAACAAAAGTACAGCAGCAGAGCAACAGCCATGTCCTTAATCTACCTCTGCTTAGTGCTGCATGATGGGTGAAGAGTTTTTGGAATTACAGGTTCAACTCTTTTCAGTTTAGATTTGATACTNCGCACAAAAAAGAAACTAGCACTCCTTTACTTTCAATGTTCTCCGGCCAGATGAATGAAAAAAGGTATCCTGTTACTTTAACACTACTTCCAGCTTTTATCACATTTGGTGATTCTCTCCTCCCACCTTGCTGCCCAGGTCCCCCTCTGCTGCGCCAATGTGCTAAGCACACACAAAATTAAGTTGGCTGTCAGAAACAACACACTCCACAGAACAGCTGTTTATGTGGACCGAACAAGCCTGGACCCCTCATCTCTGACAGCAAGGCCATGAAAATATTAAGGATCTTCTGATAAGTCTTAATCTGTAATATATCACCCTTAACAACAGACTAAGCAACGCGACATTTTCTTCCCTTTCTGTCTGACATAATTTAGCCTAAATTGGTACTGCCTAAATCAGAATAAAGAGGAAAAGGTATCCCTAGGATTTTAATGCTTTGGTTTCCTCGGATTTTGATTTCCTTCCATTTTTTTATTTTTAAAGTTGTATTCTTGGAAACTGAAAAAAACTCACAACTTACTGGCCCTTACTGGAACGTTTTTCTAAGTGCTACCGAAGCCTGCCAACAAAATGGAGTTGTTAAAAATAGTCAGACATTTAAAAATATTGAATATTTCAATTTCAGGACATCTACTAAAACGCCAACTTGAATGTTTATTGCACAGTCCAACAGCAGCTGCCTGGGGGATGGTGAGACACTCTAAAAAATAAAACAGGGAAGGCTTCTGGGAAGTAGCTCTGCTTGGCAACTGAATTCATTCTGAACACTAATAAAATCTGAAATGTTGCAGAACACCACACACAGAAAGGTAACTTCTGATTTAGAAAGCTTTCTCTGCTAACTACAAAGGCAGCAGAGCAATACTTAATTTGCAGAAACTGTNCCAGCTGCCCAAGACGAGACTTTACATACCAGTTTCCAGCTCACCGTTTAATTAAAGTCCTAGGCAAGAGCTCGCCAACAGCGGCACAGAGGGTGGGGGCACCAGCGGGAGAAATGCTGACAGACCGGTAACCAAAGTGGCACTAGTGGGCGCAGATACTGCGTTTTGTTCTCCCGCTACTTCCAACACTAAATAAAAGGAGGAACATTGTCTCTCATCTCTTACCCTCTCCTTTTAATAAAAGAGACTCTGCCTAAAAGAAAAACCTAGTCTAAGAAAGAGGCAGAAAGCTCGGCTGAAGTTGCACAGCAAAGACTACTACAAAATTCCTTCAGCAGTGTGGAAATGTTCTTTTCCCCAGGCACAGCAACGTGAATAATGCTGTCTCCAAAGCGGCTTTTTAACAATTATAAATAAACATCATAATTGACATTTGACACACTTGAATTTTCAATCAAAAAACCCAGACTCTGTTATTTTTTGTTTTCCCCACCACCATCCTTATTTGTTCCACCCACCTGCTACTTCTCATCTTTCACACTATGAGAATTGTTTGGGGTACACACTGTCAACTTGACATTTGTTTGCCTTATGCTTAACACAAAGGAGCCCTTGCTTTTAAGCGCTACCAAAACCAAATAAATGCTGCAGAAAACAAAAAGTAAATTTTGTTTCAAGTACTGTGAAGCCATTTTCCTTTACAACAACTCATATGCTGTGAATGCATATTGAACATCTTACATACGTAAACACACAATGCAGCTACAGCAAAATACAGCAGGATAAACTTCATTATGTCAATGTGTATATCCATGTTGAAAACAACCTTAACACCCCAAACACAAAATGTCACGCATCCTGTTAAAAAAAATAGAATATTTTAAAAAATCATTTACATATATATACACACACGTGTATATATAAAAATCACTCAGAACACACTCAGAACACGCACATATATATGTGTGTATATATACGTGTGAGTATGTATATATGTGTATATATATATCACTCTCAGAACTGTATTGGAGCATGATCCATCAAAACGCTCAAATATATGCCATTATTGAAGTAGATCAATCAGGAAATGTGGCGAGTATCAAGAAATAGTTTTCATTATGGCAATGACTGTTGCAACAGCATCTCTTTATATTGTAAAGTAGATAGCTCCCATCCCAACCTACGCCTGCTGCATGGAAATCATACTGCTTTTCCCAGGGTTCCCCCTCCCCCAGTTGTGAGTACTGACACTACAAATGGGGAATAAATGAATATGTTGTGATCAAGCACACCAGAGGTTTTCTGTCACGCCCCATATAATTAAACACCATCCCAACTGTAAAGCTGTATCCTAGCACTGTATACTTTATCTTGCCCTTAAGACTGTTTAACCTCTCCTGCAACTCTTCAGCCTTTTCAGAGTTCACTTTGTCCAGCCACTAAACAGACATTTGTCCCCTGCTTCCCCTGTGTTACCTGATGTCATCGTTTTAAAGTTTGAATAATTAGGCTCTTACCTCTAAAACACACTGCAAATGATAGGCAGTATTAAAACTAGGGCTGTATTTGAAAAAGGCAAGATGAAAGAATTAAAGAAAATGTAACCAAATTCAAGATACAACTCAGACTATTACCAAAGCAGCTTACTGGGGCTGAATCAATGTATACTAAATATCTGGGAACTAAGAAAAAGCATACTTTGTATTTTATTCATATCAGTACACAGGACACTTAAGCCATTATACTGTGTTAAAAGAACATGTCAAGACATTAGTAGGTTTGAAAGGGTTTCTACAAATAATCTTGGAACAAAACTAAGAGCTTTCTGAATCCTGCCCCTAACCTGTAAAAAGCACAAAGAAAACAAATTCTGCATCGTCAAAAGATCTGGTATGGCAGCTACAGAGGTCATTGGCCTTGCATCCCAGAAGACCACCCACGCAAAGGAGCGTATTTATCAATTCCTACATTAACAAATGCAATAAATGCCAGATTCACCCTTTATACTAGAAAAAATGCCACCGAAACATTTGACTACTGACCTTTCACAGCCATGAAATGTGACAAAGATATATCTACTTGAGCATCCACAGCACCAGCGCTTGCACTGCACCCCTAAGCCAGGACACAAATCACTAAAGTAGTACAGCTGGTATGCTGAATGTCCCATTTGCTCCTGCCTGCACTTGAATGAAGTCATTGAAAGCCTCCTCGGAGGGGAAATGTGCCTCAGACTAATGCAGCAACCGATTGACAGTGGCGTGATTTCTATTATTACTCCATTATCACACTGGGATCTGTGCCTAAACGAGCATACTTCCTCCCTGATGCCATTTCCTTTTATCCTGGCTCTAGTCTAAAAGTGGATCAATGGGAGTAATATATATGATGTCACTTCAGTTTACAGCTACTGCCTCCCTCTCTCACATGCACAGATAGATCAATTCTTCCCAAAAATGGTTAAGAAATGCACGGGGAGACTCTTCTCCCAGAAAAGGCTTCTCTGCTATATTTGTCTGTGTAACCACAGCAAGAAACTGTTTACACTGAGCAAAATCAGCGGGGAAAGGAAAAAAAAAAGTCACTACTGTGCACTGAGAAAGGCTGGCTGAAATACAACACAAACAAGGCCCAAAACAGAATTAAAGCAATTTGACCTTTGAAAATTATACAGAAAAGTTTCAAGTTTCCAAGGCAAAATATATTTCTCCTCTATTTCTTTGGCAGAATGCAGTCTCGTCCCCCCTGTCCCCACTCCTCCAAACATGAAATGTCTTTTCATTTACATTTTTACAAGATTTTCCAAAGTCAAACGAAATTCCTTCCCACCCCACTTTTAGGAAAGAAAGGGAAAAACCCCACCCCAGAATTCAATAGTGAATGGTTCCCTTCAGACAGAATTTCCTCATTAATTGCAGATAAGAAAGCACTGCTACTAGTCCAGGAGACAGGATTTATAGGGCCAGGCCATCTCTGTGCCTATAGTCCGAACTGATCAAACAAATCCCTGAATGAATCTCACATTATAAACTCTCCACACAGACAATTTGCCTTGAGGGTTGTTTTCTGNCTAGAAAATTGTTAGCTTGAAAATTCAAGAAAACACTATTTACTCAACAACATTTTTAGACAGACTTTGTCATTGTTTACCTCAAACAATATTCTTCAGATGTTGTTTTCATCTGCACAGTGACTTCTTTTAAATGAAAACAGGGCTTTTTCTTTCCCCCTCCCCTTCAGGGGCTAAAATGTACTCATATCAAGTAACATATGAATTCAATAAAAACATCCACGCTAACAGCTGGTAACTAGCATAGTGCGATACACTACTTAAGAGAGTTTAACTCTGAAAGAACTGGTCTGCAGTTTGATTAATACACCAAAAAGAATGTAATCTGCAGCTGACAAAAAATGCTTTGAACTTGTTCGCAAAATAAAACCCATCTATGCTAGAGGCTGACATAATTTCAGAAGCGCTTAGAGAAGCAGACAGCTCTGTTTAACTTTATTTGGGTCAGTTTGTTTATGACTTCCCTCTTGCTAAAAAGTCAGCTCCCCTTCAAACTTTTCTCAAAGATAAGCAGACCTCGCTATATTTAAAAGCAAAATAAATATCTCTCTCTGTAACACATTCTCATCTACCTATGAACTGCATTCCTACGAAACGTCTTCCCATGGTGTGCGAGTTTTCTCAATCTCTGCTCAGATGGTTCTGTCTGTGCTTGGCAACTCATTTTTCAGTATCTGGTTTGTTTTTTTTTTTAAAAACAAACCCAAAACAATAAAAAAAAACCCACAAAAACACAAACAAAACACCAGGAATTGTACTGTGTTTTTCTCATGGAAAAGAAATTCCTACGAACTGTGCTTTAAAAAGTCTTACTTCCAAGAAGTAATGATCGCAACATTCATCAGCATTTGATTTGTATTACACTTTAATATACCGTTTGTGGCACATTTACGTCTGGTATCAAAATAATTGCAATAATCAGAGTGCAACTGTCGGTATGCAAGCAATAAATGTTATGACAAAGCTACAATTTAAGATGGGCTTCCATAGGGTTCAAAAAGGTTTTGTGCATGTGTTTGATTTTAATTATAACTTAATCTGATATGTGCAACACTAATGTGCCCATGAAGCAACAAAATCTGTGAAACTTTTTCTAAGTGAGCAATGTATGCAGCATTTTTGGAAGAGGAGTTGCTGCTGATGGGCAATGACTTCACAAAACGTGGCTGCTTCTTTGAGATGCCCTCCTCAAAATGTGTCCTAAATTAACATTGATTTGTCAAGTAATGTTTGCATAACCAATGCTGTACTTCCCTAAATGTTATAGGCACACAATTGGGGAAGGCTCTTGGGACTACTCACGTTCTTAAACTTTGTCATATTTATACAGGCTTTGTTTTTGTCCTGTTGCATTTAAATGCTATTTTGACACTGTACAAATTATTGTACAAATCACATCATATTACTTGCACCAAACTATTTGTCACCTATGCATCGAACTTAGAATTTGCTTTTCCTAACAGTAAAAACTATTTATAGGGTAATATGAAAGCAAAAACAGACAGGGAAACTGGGTATACGTGTTACAATACTGTGAGATCAGAACACAAGGATTTAGTTTTATCAGTATTGTAAGCTGACTTTCAATGTGGGAATCAGCAGCATAAATGAAACTTAAAGATATTTCACATTCTGTGTCTGATACTAGGGTTACGCATTACCAGTAATGTTTTTAAAAGACCAGCTATTGCTACCAGTCTGTAAAGTGAATTCTTTTTTTCTTAAGATATAGTACAAAATATTTTCCCATAATTTACTTAATGAAGAGAAGATCCACTTATGAAGAAATTCAGCATCTGCAATCTAATATAAATGCACTGAAATGTCAAAAATGATTAAAACTTTACAATCTAACATACTGCTGAGCCAGCAAAATGAAAACCAGGTGGCTTCCACTACAGGTTCAGTCAAGTTATACAGTGCTTTCCCTCAACTCTAGTTTTCTCAAAGAAATGTTTCACCAGAACTTTACCCGCAAGCATAATAATTCCCTTTTAAGCATAATAGTCTACACATTATCTATTCAATGGAGATTATCATCTCTGCCACATACTACTGTACTTCCAGCATGTGCTGCTCCTGGTTTCAGATGAAATGGCCATGGCAAGAGAAAAGTGGACACAAGAAGCCAGATGCCACATCTCAAATCATACTCCGCAGGATCATTACTTAGACACACTGGGAAAAGAGGGCACTGGTCTAACACAAACTGAAGTTGAAGCTGTCAACAGCAAGATCTTCAGTTACCCCTTCACTTGACCTCAGAAATCCCCAGCATTGGAGAGGTGATCAGAACATTGGCCCTGTGGTTAGTCGTCTCCAACCAAGTGAAAGCAGTTGGCACTAAAGACCACCTTCTCATCTAAGAGCAGACCCAGTAGAGGCACTTCAGGTTCAGCAAACCATTCATCTAACTACAAAAAAACAAAGCCATTGAGAACTCTGGTTTTATTTTCCAGACTCTAGACTACTACAAATATAAGGAGTTATATAGAAGACCAACAAGTCTTAGTTAGCAATTGGTGGAAAAATTTCATACCCACATTGTTGCAGATGCTGAAGTGGAAGTATTTGCCTCCTTATTTGTCCACGCAAAACCCTCTAGGTCTCAGCTGCTCCAGGCTATGTGCTAATGCTGAGATCAATGGCAGTATAAACCATCTCAGCTTGAATGACCATTGTCTAGATCCTCTGAAAACAGAGACCAGTGAGTGTCCTCTGAGACATAAAAAGAAAGATGAAGACTACAGCAGATCCTGAAAACCACTGTTTCAGTGGCCAGTCTATCAACTGTGAAATGAAGAGCTGGAGAGCCATTATTACCTTATGCTAGCCACAACTACCTCTAAGAGCACCCTCAGACAGATTTCCTTTATTTTTCTGACTCTACGTACTAAAAGAAGAAAGAGGGACAAAAACCTGAGAGCCAAATTTTTTCTACATTTTGCTATGTTGCAGATTACTGGCTGAGTAACTTCATCACCACACACTGAAAGTGCCAAATCCTATCTCTAGAAACTATCCTGAGCAGTTAAGCTACCTCTTCAGTCCAAAATCCCTGCAACAGAATGGAGCAAGGGCTAGCTTGAAGAAGTACCGTCTTTTTCCTTGAGAAATTGGTACAAACGTTGAAAATTCTGGATCAGAAATTCGTTCCACCTATGCCTATCAAGGCATGACCCAGTCAATGCCTAGAGTTCACCTAGGATTGGGATCTTCAAGGATCATGGGAATTCACTAAGAGTTTTCCAGTTCTCTTATGGTTGGGTCAGGTCTTAGGGAGACCATAATGTGTTCACCAGAACACGTTCCTTTCTGATAAGTCAATCGCAAAGGTATTGCATCAGCCCCAAACAGCCAGCATCATTCAGAGAAAGAACCTGAAGAAGAAAGTCAAGAACTTTCTCTTTTCTGTAACCTTTCACCAGCCTGGCTGCTGCTGAAGAAAATCACGTCAATTATACTTAGTTCATGGCTGCAGGATATGACACCACTTCACCAGGGAGGACTAGCCAAGATTTATCATGAAGCACTAATAATGTTACAAGCCTTCCTGGAGAAAAGGACTAAAGCACAGATGAGAAACTGTACTTCCATCACTTGACCCTTTACTGCTGGAATCCACAAGAATCAACTCTCTTTGCTACTCTTTTGCTTTCAGAACAACAGGTGATGAGTGATTTCATGTATAATTACATAATTATGTCAGTTGCCTTTTAACACTTGTAGATCAACTGCATTTCCAGACCGCAGATTTTCTTCTGACCTGAAATCTGTCTCCAACGTATTGGGTGATCGACACAGCCTGTGCATACTCACAACAGTTTTTCCAACATACCACATTCATTTGACCCTTCGTTAGGGAGCTTTTGTTGTTTGGTTTGTGTATTTATTTTTTTTTAATTTGTTAAGAATGCAAGCAACCAGACTGAGTGGACTCAAGTTTCAGAAATGCACACATACCTCAAAGCAAGCCTTAATCACAGATGGCCTTACAATAGATGTAACTGTAACAGCTGAGATCTAAACCAAAGACTATGCTGGTGATGCTGGGAACTTAGAAGAGCAGTATGCAAAGTTTGCAGTCATGAAACAGTCTCCATTGACCGAAGATGCAGACACACCAACCCACCACCACTGGCTTCTCTTGGGTTCTTTTTTTAACTAAGATCTCACAACGGCTGCGACTAAAAATCTCCAGTTGTCTGGGAGAACTCTTTCATCGTTGCTGAAAGTGATCCAGTTCCACAGCCGCTGTCACTTCTCAGCCCAATTACCTCAGCGTCTCAGAATGAAGCCTTTGGCACTTCAGAAGATAACTGGTACTGAACACCGCACTGCGACGCTAGCAACACAGGTTACCAGACGCCCGTCATATTGCTCCTCTAGTTTCTACACTGCTTCTCACCAGAATCCCCTCTAACCCAGACATGGCAGCCTGCACCAGTGATGCTGAGAAGGCCACCTCCGACTGCTGACCGAAGGTCACAGACGACAGATGGGCTCTTCCTCTATTCCACAATTCCCCACTCAAAGCACACAGACTTCTTGAAAGGGAGCCTGAACTTTTTAATGGGTTGATCTCGCACTGTGACCTAAGGACTGGTCACAGGCATCACCTCCTTCCACTCCGGACGCTTGGAACGTTTCTCAGTTTTGCCTGCTTTAGTACAAATACATAGCAGTATGTACTTAAGGGGAAAAAAAGGAAAAAAAAAAGGCAATAATTTCTCCCTCTGAAGAAACCCTTTCTGAAACAAAACACTCCACTGCATACAGCTCTCTCCAGGGGGAGAGGATGAGACAATAAACAACACATGACAGATGTTAGTTCATTGCTTAATGCACTTGTGGAAGCTACTCAGATTCTATGGCGATGAGTGTGGTATGGAACAGAACAAACGTATCTCATTACTTTTTATTCTTGATTTTAAAAATATGGATAAGATTTTATTTAAAACTGTTGTGGAAGACAATTACCATTGTAAAAAAAAAATCAAGCCTTTAAAAGATCTAAAGACAAGTGGATGAGTGTTGCATGACACCCTTATTATGCCCAGTGCTATTTAAAAATATGCTACAGTTATTTGCAAGGATCTAGCTGGCAGATTTTCTCTTTCAGAAACCTATACAGGAGCATTAAAACTAACCATAAAAATAAGTCCAAGCCGAAACTTCCTGGACATGAACTTTTCCAAACTGCAATTTGACTTATGGATTTTTAGCTTAAAGGAGTGCAAGAAAGTGAGTGTCTTGGGACAGGATTTGCATACTATTAGCATGTGTAGGAGCAGGATTTCTTAAAATAATAAAAAAACAATCCCAAAACAAACACCCAAAAAACTCCCAAACAAACAAACAAAAAGCTCCAAACAAAACAGCAAACCAAACCGTAAAAGTTAGTTGAAATACATGTTTTCAGAAGTAATTACCAGATAAAAAGTGGTAAGAGAAAAAGTGATACATTCTGCTCACATTTCTCAGATGAGACTTTATGTGATGACAAGGAGGATATGTAAGTTATTAAGAGGGAGCATGAGTTATTTTGTCACGTGTACTGACCAGTACTTCCACAGATAAACACGATAATTACTTTTAGATCCAGATAATGGATTTGTTCCTTGACTCATAACTACAGCTTTCTATGGGAACAACTCTATTCAATTTAATAGAGTTACATCAAAGCACTGGCCTCCGAGGAGCTCTCTTGAAAAGACAAAAATTAGTACTTTCCTGTGATTATAGAAACGTGTGCTGGTTTTATGACAATGCAAGTGACAGAAAACAGAGTAAAAATATTTTAAACATAATAAGCAGCTACTGAGTTAATAAACAGGTATGAACAAAACACATGACATTTAAGGCACAAACTCCTTTGTAAATTGACTCTCACATTTGGAGTAAAACTAGAGGCTTTAAATATATTAACTTCCTTATAAAAAAGGGATAAATATAATTTATTGTGTTTATTTGTAATGCTGGTACATGCACATAAGCATACAAAGATATGCTGACATAATAACTCTCTGCAAAGGTTTTACCTCTTTCCAAACACCTCCTTTTTAATAACGAGTCCCATAATTTTTTAAAAAGTTTGGTGGTGGTGTGTTTTTTTTTTTTTTTTTTTTTTTTTTTTTATTTTTTTTTTTTTATTTTTTTGTGGG